>CM028344.1:50083358-50155204 GCA_016618105.1 Dendrobium huoshanense
AAAACTCTCCCAAGTAATCATTGCACTAGTTTTTTCCCTGAAAATTTCTCTTGTTGTTATCCTACCCACTCTCCACTTCACCTACAAATAGAAAAATAGCTAACGGTACCTTCCGATTCTCTTGGTACTGCATATTATTGAAGATCTTTTATATCCTCAGTAGCCAATCCTATGTAATTTGGGATTTTACGGGGATTTAGTTTATGAATTATTTATAAATGTTTATCTCTCTCTTCTTCCTTGTTTCTAGTTAGCCTGCTATGTGTATCTTCCATTACATGTGCCATAACACTAGCTGGATGTATAACACTATATGATGGTACTTGAGCACACTATATTGTTCATTGGGTACTTTTTGCTCTGGTAAATCTATTTCACCTGTTCATTTATATAATTTTGTTTAAATAATTCACACATGCAATCAATTATATATGCAAAATAATACATCTTAATCTATCCAATTTTGCCTAATTCATAATCGATTCCTACAACTCTAGTGACAATTCAATTTTTCCAAAGACAATGCTTTGATACCAATTATGTTACACCCTAGAATTTAATTTAGAAATAGTTGTATCTTTTATCTTTTAATAATAAAAATTCAGAGCTACCTAATTTCTTACAAAAATAAAATACTAGTAGAAATAAATATATTGATCTAAACATTAATATACATTTGTGTATATTACCAAAAAATTATATACATTAGCTAGGAGTCATACAAATACAACATATTATCTGCCGACTCTTAAGCTCAAAAGAATAACTAAAAGGCAAAATTAAAATGAAACATAAAGTATCTTGTATCTGATCAATCTCACACTCCTGAAACTCTTCCCTGGCATGAAATACTTAAATCACATATATTGAGCATATAAAGCATGTCACAAGAACTCTATTACTAAACTCAAAACAAGGAAAAGAAATAGTATGCACGAAATCATTCAGTTTATAACAGTAGCAATCAATATGATCATAAATATGTATATAAATAGTAAAATAGATATGATAAAGATAAAGCCTGCAAGACAGTATAGTACTGATGTTGAAACAGTAAGAGTGTAAACCATCATTTTAAATCAAACATTAAAGCAATATTATCGAAAGAGTAAGGAGACCATATGAATCAGTCAAGTGAAAGTATCTATGACAATGTAGTACTTTTAATGAATTGTATAAGAGTGCATATAATGTTCAATATTCTTTATAAGCCTCAAATTAGTATTTTATTTAATCATATAATTAATAACAATAAATCAATAACAATGAACCAATAATAGTAAATCAGTGCCTTATATACATGTATAAGCAATCAATTAAACAAGTAAAGAATTATGGCTTGTATAGTGTTTTTCCGGTAAGTATTTTTAGTTCAATATTTAGGTGACTTATAGTAATTAGAGTCATCACACTTGCATATCAGCATAATAATTACTCACTATAACTCTCAAACAGTAAATCATGTGAATAAGTAGAGAATATCACCACAAATCATAATATTTAAAGAAAGCTAGTCGTCCCACCATCATGTACATATATAAAATAGACTCATACCAATTAAAACTCATTCACATGCCCGTATTCATTCATAATGTTTGCATTAATAGTATAATCATATCAAAATGCCGAAATCACTATTTTTATTCTAATCGTACCAACTGAAATAAATACTAATCCATTTGTTGAAAATACAAAACAATCTAGTCAAAATGAACAATGCTACCACATACAAAAATTTAAACGGTATCAACTTCCTACAATAAAAAAATATGCAATAAAAATCAATTTGAGAGAAATCAAGTGGTAGAAATCAAAATCTTTGAAAACAGGAGTAGGTTAGAAGTCACCTCTAATAATTTGAAAAACATTTGTAGAAGCAGTGAAATGAATAAGCGACCAAATGCCCGCTTCCTCTCTCTCTCTCTCCTCCGGTTTTCATTTTTTTTCCCTTCCCAAGCAAGCCAGCTGAATAGACGGGAAGAGAGATGGTGGCAATACACACACACAATTTAGCCTAGCACCACAACACCTAAATGACCCGGCGCTATAGTGATGCATGCAAAACATCACTAAGCCTCAGTGCCGCCAACAGCGTTGCTGTGTTGAATTAATTTTCAAATTTTCAGTGCTTAGTATCGAAGTGTCGCGCTACCCAGTGCCGCAAGGCTCCAGTTTAAAATTTTCATATTTAAAATAGTTTCCAAAATTTTCAAATTGTTACACTTAAAATTGCTATATAATATTTATTAAATTATTCAAATTACATTTATATTTATACATTACAGTTATTTTCAGATTAAACCCTATAAAGAGTAGCATAAGAAAAAATAAGAGAGCACAACTTTAAAATAAAACTTTCTCAAGGAGAGCCTTGGCCTCATTTAAGATATTTTGTTTAGCTATTTCAGTGCCGAAATAAATTAAGATCCACATGATCTAATATGTTTTGGAATAATCTCATAGGAACAAATCTTCTTGATTATAAATTTGAAAGCTTTTTTTATCCTAAGAAATTCAGAAAATTTTGTGCAAGATCATGTTGATATTACGAACATTATCATTTGCACTATATATTTCAAATACCGATGTCTACAAAGTCTGAAAATATATCGGGCTTTTAAAAACTTGTTAGCTAAAAATTATAATTTAGAAATTTATAATTTAGGAATTGGTGCATCAATAAATTAAGATAAGATATCTCTATCACATTATATTTTTATTCTAAATATTAAATAAGATCTACTAGAGCTTGTAAAGCAATAATTTATAAGCAACCTACAAAATATCTATGAATCTTTATAAGTATCAAGAATTATGCTCCAATGAGGAAGGGTGTATTTATCGAACTTTTATTACGTCCTCTGACCGGACGTAGCTCTACGTTCGGTCAGAGGATTGTTACTCGGTATTTGGTCGGTATTGCTAGGTATTGTTTGGTAATAACGAGGAATACCGCTATGTGAAGACCAATACCGAGTAATACCGAGCAATACCGAGTAATCCCAAAAAACACCGAGTTTTTCTAGAAAAAACTCGGTATTTTTGGGATTACTCGGTATTGCTCGGTATTTTGTCTTCACATAATGGTATTTCTCGTCATTGTTAGTATTGCTCGTTATTTGCTCGGTATTTCTCGTTTTGTGCCTGCGATCTTAGTGCCGGTCGAACGTAGCTCTACGTACGTTCACCGGACCAAATAAAAGTCCGTATTTATCATCCAATAAATAAATATTAATTAACCAAAACAAGCAATACAAAACATCAATTTAATTGAGATTCATCTAACAACACCATGAGAAATTCAACTTAAATATCCTATAAAATATAATGCTCAATCAATTAGTAGTACACAAATAAAAGTTTTGAAAATTATTATTGAAATACGTGCAACATAAGTAAAAAGATTAGACCTACCCTTATGAATATTGATTTTTAATATTCTCCAACTTTATTAAAACAATTCGGGATAATTTCATGCATTTAGCATAATTTACTATAAATCAGAGTATTAAAAAAGATAAGGTCTTAAGGAAATAATACTAACGGAGTAGAAGGAAGAATGATTTGGTGTATTTAGTGGCTTCTTTTAAAGTGATTGCGATAAGAGGATGGTCATGAAATGAATAATATTATACCTTGAATTTCTCTTATAAAAATGTATAGATGTAAATTATTTGCTCAAAATATTAAAATATTTAAAATAAATTAAAAATAAGTTATAATACAATATATAAAATAGAATTTTTTTTTATTATAAGATAATATTTAAAAAATTAAATATTTTATGATAGAATTTAACCATCATATAATTTGTCAAAAAATTTTTTTTTTAATAAATGGCCTTGTCATCAAATCTCGCTCCCCTTCTTTTTGATCCTCTCTTGGGAACAATTATTAGGTCCGGTGACCGGACGTAGCTCTACGTGCGGTCACCATTGAGATCGCGCCACGTGCTCTTACTCTTTACTGCGCGGCCTGACGACTTGGCCCGGACCGGAACCCATGAATGCTATGTTCGAGTATTGCTAGGTATTACTCGGTATTTGGTCGGTATTGCTCGGTATTGCTAGGTATTGCTTGACAATAACGAGAAATAACGCTCTGTGAAGGCCAATACCGAGTAATACCGAGTTTTTCTATTGCTCGGTATTGCTCGGTATTACTCGGTATTGCTCGATATTGCTCGGTATTTGTCTTCACATAATGGTATTTCTCGTTATTACAGAGCAAAATCGACAAATACCTAGCAATATCGGATTGTCATGGACTTAAAAAAAGCACGTGCGACATACTCACTATTCGCTGGATAGGATCCGCAGTTTTGTGCCTGCTAAGTGGCGCGTTCTCAGCGCTCGCCTAACGTAGCTCTACTTCCGGTCACCGGACCAAATAAAAGTTCCTCTCTTGGGCCCTTGCTCTTTTCTTTATCGATTCTCCACTTCTCGGATCTGAAACCTCATTCACAGTCGATTTGAATCTTCCTGCGTAGCCTCCACAACACTACTGTAGTGTCGGACTGTATCTGGACTTCAGTTCGCTCCTCCCTCCTCTCGTAGGAATCGAAGGTAAAAACACGATGATCATTTCTCTTTGTTTTGGTTGGCCACAAGAACTATTATGTGTTTGTAAAGATTCATATAATTGTTCGGCTCAAAAGCTTAATTCCTTCTTAATTTTTGATTCTATGCGGATTATAACAAATATCTGTTGGTTGCATTTTAAAATCCTTGCTTTCAGGGCGTCTCCATCTGGTCAGGAGATTCTGTTTGATCTATTAGAGTTTTTTTAACTGATTTAGTGTGATAATTAAATTGCAATCTCTTTCAGCGGGATCACTGGCCTCTAGGAAAAGAGAGAGGTTGGGTGTAATAGAGAAGATGGTAGTTTTTTACTTCTTTCAATGCCCTAGGCTGCATTCTTTATAATGTAAATATTAGGATGGCTGATGGTTTCCTAATGACAAATTTGGAAGAAATTTGTCAATCCTACTTTATTAAGTAGACGTAGTAATTATGAAAACAGTAATAGGAAAGTATGCTGGCATTCCACCATGCTTTCAGTGAAGCTTTTCATCAAGGTTGGAATTCAGGGCATTTCTATTTCAATTTGTGCCAGATTTACTAGTCGCATCTTTAGGTGCAAGTAGACCCATTGATGAAACAAGATTCTGAGTTTCTGACAATGGTTTGATTCTTATACTTCTGCTTGGGACGGCCCTGAATCTGTACAAGTTAGGTCCTTAATATTCCTGTCTCCAACTCAGGCAATGGGTTTCAATGAAGTTAGCAATGCCAATCTTCTTCTTCAAGTAAGCTGTATGAAAAGGAGGAATTTAGAGCCTACAGGAAGCACTAGCTTACATGGGGAAATTATTCTGTGTGGAGTCCGGACGTAGCTCTGTGTTCAGACTCCAATAAAACCATGACACCTGGATTGTACACGTGGATACTCATTTCTATTTCGTATTTTGCTTTTTCATTGCTAGCCCGACCGGCCCGGCCAAAAATTTCCTGTTCAAATTTAGGGTTTAGGATTGATGCTCTTTTTAAAAAAAAATTCCCGTGAAAGTTCTGTAATTTTAGGATTTTAGCTCAATAAACTTTTTATAGCTGCTGAGAAAGAAGAAACGAGAAAAAGCAGATGAAGATGAAGATTGGTTTGGAGGAGTATATATATATATTTTTGTATACTTAGGGAATACGGAGTCTGAAAGACACCATGCAAATGCCCATGAAGAAGAAGAGTTGAAGTTGAAAGAACTACAGGCTGAAAGAATGATATTTTTTTTATACACTTAGGAAATATGTTGGGGTGGGGGTCTAAGGGGGCAGCGCCGCCCAGAACAAATTTTTATTGTAAGATTTAGGATTAAGTCCCGCTTGTTTTTAGAGTTTGTAAGTCGTTTGTATTCCATGATTTGTAAATCATTTGTGTTTTGAAGATCGTAGTAAAAGCACAGTGTTTATATGCCCTAGCGGGAGAACGTATGCTTTTGCAAATCAACTATGTAAAATTTTTAGTAATAGTTTTGTTTATTTTAAAGCTTTCTTAGCTTTTTTACAGATGTGTATTACAAAAACTATGTGAGAAATGGGGTTTTTAACTGTGTATTGCTGTGTCTTAACGTTGTGTACTGTTGCCTGGCCTACTGTTGTGTTATACTGTGTACTGTTGTATATTATTGTGTACTGTTGTGTATTATTATTGTGCACTGCTGTGTGCTACTATGTATTGTTATTGTGTACTGCTATGTACCGCTGTGTATTGCTATGTACCACTATGCACCGCTATATAAAATGCACTATGTATTGCTAGGTATTGATGTATATTTAAACTTATATGAACCAAATATAAACTTCGAATCCAACTGAATTCATGATGAGGACATCGATCAGAGGTTCAAGCATGTATATCGCCGGAGACAACGCAGATCGACGGCCACGATACGGAGTTTATATTTCTAGATTTTTATGCATTTTATTTCTTGGAGTTTTCTTGTTGTACCCCTAATTTGAGTTGAGTCATGTTGTAGCCCTGAGGGCAATTTAGTCTTTGTATTTTCTTTCATGTTGGGACCTATATATAGGTCATTTCTATTGTAATGAGGGTAATGAATATTTGAATGAAAATTATTTTTGTTTCCACTTCTTCTTCTTGCATGAGAGCTTGAGAAGGGAGAGAGCTCAAGGGGAGCAAATCGCAAGGCCCACCAGTCGTTGGAAAAGTCCGCGGCTCGTGGTTAAATTCTTCTATCTTCTCGTTCGTGTTTCCTCCATCTTCTTCCCCTCCACCACAAGAAATCCCTTCTAAACCCTTACTGCCGCCACCCCCTTGAGAAACCCGCCGCCGACCACTTCCACGGCCCTGGCCGGTCACCTTGCCGGCGACTTCCCCCACCCGTCCAACCCCATCTCTACACAAGTTTCAAATTTGAAATTCAAAATTCAAATTCTTTCCTAATTTGGAATTCCAATTTTGGAAAGTTTTCATGACGAATTTCAATTTCAATTTAAGTTAAATTAGAGCCACTTAACATATTTCCACATCATCACCCCAAATTGGAAACCCCTTCCATTTGATTTCTCCCTCTCCCCCTCTCCACATGCCGCCGACCATGCATGGCCCCTCCCTTTAATTTTCCAATTAATGCATTAATGACCCCTTTAATTTGAAATTCAAATTCAAATTAATCTTCCCCCTTTTCATTCAAAATCCTGAAATAAATTTCAAGTTTTGAATTGAAACCCTCTCTCCCTCCTCTAGCGAACCCGCCGGCCCCCCTATTGATGGGCTCCATTAAATGCTCATTACTCCCCCTTAATTACATTTGAAAATTTGAAATTAGTCTCAAATAATTCCCTCCAAATTTACTAAAATATGAGATTAATTTCAGATTTGAGTAATTCTCTTGCTACACTCATCTAACCTAGATCCCCTCTCTCATTGCACCCGCCCCTCTCTCTCACCTTGGCCGAACTCCCCCTTCCCCTTGGAAATCCCACCAGCTCCTCCCTCCTCCTTCTCCTCCTTCCAACACAAGGACTCCCCCTCACCACCACTTAATCCTCTTCTCCTTGAAGGATTCTCCAACGTCAAGCATGTATGGCGGACCCGGAGTTTGAGTGGGGATTTGTCACGCCCCAAGATCTAACTTGGAAAGAATGTCAATCAATTACCCAAACAATTTACCAGAGCTATCTAAAACCTTCAGTAAACAATCTATCAACATCTATAAAATTTAAAACATCAATATATCAGTCGATTCATATCTCAAAACATCATGTACAATACTCAGGAACTACACTATCAATACAAGTAGAGAAATCTATCCTGTCCTGAGTACAAAAGAATCATCAATCGACCCAAAAGAACAAAACCTGAAGATCTGGATCAATTCCTATCTCCTGCTCCCAAGCCCTGACATGAAAATATCAACCACATATAATGAGCTTTACAAAGCCCAGCAGGTCACCTAATACCTATAACTGAAATCAAAGCACGGCGATGTTATCAATATGCATGTCAATCTATCAAATCCGTATCAGTCAATGGTCAATGAGTCAATGCAATCCGGAAATCAATAGTCAAACCAGTCAATACAGCGGCAGGCAAATCGATAAATCAACTCAATCAATCAATATCCGTCAATCAAATCAATGCTGTCGAATCAATACAATCTATTCAATGAAATCAGTCGAGAAAATCAATACGAAATAATGAATCTATAAAACAGTCAGTACGGTGCAGAAACAGTGGCGATGGCGAATCTATAAAATCTATAGGTAGTAATACAATGAATCTATACGATGACCATATCCATTCTATCAATGCAATATCTATATCTATCCATGTCCATATCAATGTCCAGTGATCAATCAATGAAATCAATGAAATCGTACGATACAGTAAATCCGATCAAATCAATAAAACAGAAATCGATAAAGCAATAGATCCGTAAGTCAATACAGTAACATGCATTTCAATACTATAATACTGAACAAGTACAAACAACTGGCTATGTTGCTGTTGTAGAATCCATATTGCTGTTGTAGATATCCATATACATTGGTTCTATCAATAAGAGTCGTCACTCTTTTCGCCCGTCGGCATATCAATAAACTCCTTATGACTCCCATCAATATATCAATAATCAATGTTTAAAGGAAAGCCCGTCGGCCCACCATCCTGTACAGGTCTATCAATCTTCAACCAATGTTCAACCAGGTTCCACTTGTGATCAGTATCAATAATAAATTCATAATCAATGCAATAGTCAATATTAAAGCAATCATATCGATATTCACATTCATATCTATTCAATCTATCAATCTTAGACAAATCAGAAATCGTACGAAAATCGGGCAGAGTAACGGTAGTCTATCGAATTTACACAAAAATCCTGCAAAAAGATACAAATTCTGAATTTCTCCAAATTACCAACGAATATCCACGGCATCAATACAAGACTATCAATGTAAAGAATCCAAATCAAATCAAGTCATGATATTTTTCTATTCGATTAAAATCGCGTAGAATCAATTCCGACCGATAAAATCTCCGTAGAATACAGTTAAATCGTGTACAATAGTCATATCTATAACATACTAGAAGTTGTGCGGTGAAAATCGTGTCAAATCAAAATCACGTCCAAAAGTAGACTACGAAAACACAAAACAGTGCACAACTCGATCAAAACACAAGATCTCTGAAAACAGAATTAGGATTCGGAGTCCTTACCACGAGATCTTCACTTTTTCCAACAGCAGCGTCGGACGAAAAGAGCTCCGCGGTCTCCGAAAACCAGCTTTTCCTCTTTTTCCCTTTCTCTTTCTCTCTCCTCAAAATATCTGATTTTATAAAAAATGAATTTCTCTCTCCTCAAAACGAGCTCATTTCCTTATATCATACTCAGATCGGCCTGGCCGATCGCCCGATCGTCCCGGGACGATCAGACCAATTCTGATCGTCCTGGACCATTCCCAGGGCGATGATCAGGACGGTATTGTGAACAGTGCCGATCGTCCTGGACGATCTCAATATCGTCCTGGACGATCCTGTCCAGAAATAGCTCCAGAAATCAGCTGTTTGAATGCACTGATCGGCCTGGACGATCTCAACATCGTCCTGGACGATCCTGAGAGGAAAATCCAATTCAGAGAGGAATAGTAAGGGAACGAGATCTCACAATCTCCCCACCTTAGAAAAATGTCGTCCCGACATTTCCCTACAGGTACGAAGCAAAAACAACGCAAAACAAATCGATCCAAATCCAAATCCAAATCAAAACTCGTCAAAATCCAAACAAACACACAATGCAATCAATCACATGTCAATGCAATGTTCATATGTCAATGTCAATCGGTTAGTCAAATCAATCTTACCAGTAGAACCTTCTGATCGTTGCTGATCCTCACGATGCTGTAAACTCTGTAGACTGTAGATGCGTGGCACCACTGGAGGTCGTGGCGTAACTGTCTCTCTCTGATCTCTGACAGTCCTATCATCCATCCTGTTCCCTGATCTCTCACTGTAGGCCCTCGAGCCAATAGTCCTCTGCTGTCCTGTACCCGTACCAGAATCAGTCCTTCCACCCAGTCCTTTCTGAGGACAATCTGCTACTCTGTGTCCTTGCTGTCCACAGTGAAAACACTGTCCCGTCAATAGGTAGCACCGACCTGCATGCCGTTTACCACAGTAAATGCACTCGCCAGAACCACCAGATGATACTACCGATGCAGATCGTGATGCAGATCCCGATGTAGATCCCTTCGAACCATCGTATCTACTTCTCTTCTCTCTATCTCTGTCTCTACCAGAATCATCTCATCGTACTTCATCTCTCCTCCTCCTGGTATCCTCGTACCTCGATACCGGTGTCGCCAAATCAATCTCTATCAATCGGGCCCGCTCCACTAGCTCAGAAAACTCATGTATCCGGAAGGGTACTAGTGGATGCCTCAGCTCTCTGTTCAATCCGTGCAGAAATCTATAACACTTCTCCTCGGCAGTAGGAATCAGATGAGCAGCGTACCTCGCAAGTGCAGTAAACTCGGCCTCGTACTGCATCACTGACTTGCGGCCTTGCTCCAATCTCATGAAAGCTTCCTGCATCTGTCGCTGAGCTGACGATGGTACAAACCACATCCTGAACACTGCAGTGAACTCATCCCAGGTGATCTCAGCATTAGTCTTCCCCTGGAATTTCTCTCTCTGCTGTCCAATCCACTATCTCTCCGCCTCTCCCTCAAATAGGAACACAGCCAAAGGTACTTTTCTATTCCCCGGACACTGCATGCTGTCAAAAATCTTTTCCACCCTCATGATCCAATCCTCAGCAGCCTGGGGTCCCACAGCCCCTTTGAACAACGGAGGTTTCAGCTTGTGAAACATCTGCAAGTGTCTGTCAGCTTCTTCCTCTTTGCTCCCACTCATTTTGCTCTGCGCATCACCCATAACATGTGCAATCGCAGTAGCCAACTGCATCATACTCTCTGAATGTACTGGAGCTGCGCTGTGTTGCTCATTCGGTACACTTGATTCTGCCGGAGGATCCATATCTTTTCACCTGCACAATTCAGAACGAATGATACACACATGCAATGATGTATGCCAATGAAGCTCTTAAAGCTACCCAATCTACCCAACTCTCAATCCAAACCTACAACTCTGGTAATAATTTATTCTTCCAATAACACTGCTCTGATACCAAAACTTTATCACGCCCCAAGATCTAACTTGGAAAGAATGTCAATCAATTACCCAAACAATTTACCAGAGCTATCTAAAACCTTCAGTAAACAATCTATCAACATCTATAAAATTTAAAACATCAATATATCAGTCGATTCATATCTCAAAATATCATGTACAATACTCAGGAACTACACTATCAATACAAGTAGAGAAATCTATCCTGTCCTGAGTACAAAAGAATCATCAATCGACCCAAAAAAACAAAACCTGAAGATCTGGATCAATTCCTATCTCCTGCTCCCAAGCCCTGACCTGAAAATATCAACCACATATAATGAGCTTTACAAAGCCCAGCAGGTCACCTAATACCTATAACTGAAATCAAAGCACGGCGATGTTATCAATATGCATGTCAATCTATCAAATCCGTATCAGTCAATGGTCAATGAGTCAATGCAATCCGGAAATCAATAGTCAATAAAACCAGTCAATGCAGCGGTAGGCAAATCGATAAATCAACTCAATTAATCAATATCCGTCAATCAAATCAATTCTGTCGAATCAATACAATCTATTCAATGAAATCAATCGAGAAAATCAATACGAAACAATGAATCTATAAAACAGTCAGTACGGTGCAGAAACAGTGGCGATGGCGAATCTATAAAATCTATAGGCAGTAATACAATGAATCTATACGATGACCATATCCATGCTATCAATGCAATATCTATATCTATCCATGTCCATATCAATGTCCAGTGATCAATCAATGAAATCAATGAAATCGTACGATACAGTAAATCCGATCAAATCAATAAAGCAGAAATCGATAAAGCAATAGATCCGTAAGTCAATACAGTAAACATGCATTTCAATACTATAATACTAAACAAGTACAAACAACTGGCTATGTTACTGTTGTAGAATCCATATTGCTGTTGTAGATATTCATATACATTGGTTCTATCAATAAGAGTCGTCAATCTTTTCGCCCGTCGGCATATCAATAAACTCCTTATGACTCCCATCAATATATCAATAATCAATGTTTAAAGGAAAGCCCGTCGGCCCACCATCCTGTACAGGTCTATCAATCTTCAACCAATGTTCAACCAGGTTCCACTTGTGATCAGTATCAATAATCAATTCATAATCAATGCAATAGTCAATATTAAAGCAATCATATCGATATTCACATTCATATCTATTCAATCTATCAATCTTAGACAAATCAGAAATCGTACGAAAATCAGGCAGAATAACGGTAGTCTATCGAATTTACACAAAAATCCTGCAAAAAGATACAAATTCCGAATTTCTCCAAATTACCAACGAATATCCACGGCATCAATACAAGACTATCAATGTAAAGAATCCAAATCAAATCAAGTCCTGATATTTTTCTATTCGATTAAAATCGCGTAGAATCAATTCCGACCATAAAATCTCCGTAGAATACAGTCAAATCGTGTACAAGTGTCATATCTATAACATACTAGAAGTTGTGCGGTGAAAGTCGTGTCAAATCAAAATCACGTCCAAAAGTAGACTACGAAAACACAAAACAGTGCACAACTCGATCAAAACACAAGATCTCTGAAAACAGAAATAGGATTCGGAGTCCTTACCACGAGATCTTCACTTTTCCCAACAACAGCGTCGGACGAAAAGCGCTCCGCGGTCTCCGAAAACCAGCTTTTCCTCTTTTTCCCTTTCTCTTTCTCTCTCCTCAAAATATCTGATTTTATAAAAAATGAATTTTCTCTCCTCAAAACGAGCTCATTTCCTTATATCATACTCAGATCGGCCTGGCCGATCGCCCGATCGTCCCGGGACGATCAGACCAATTCTGATCGTCCTGGACCATTCCCAGGGCGATGATCAGGACGGTATTGTGAACAGTGCCGATCGTCCTGGACGATCTCAATATCGTCCTGGACGATCCTGTCCAGAAATAGCTCCAGAAATCAGCTGTTTGAATGCACTGATCGGCCTGGACGATCTCAACATCGTCCTGGACGATCCTGGGAGGAAAATCCAATTCAGAGAGGAATAGTAAGGGAACGAGATCTCACAGGATTAGTATTCAACGCCGACGGAAGCCTTAATATCCTACGATCTCCATTCTTTGACGTGGGATTTGAAGACGACTCTACCGTTGAAGAGTACTTTGAACGAGTTGTGCCGATTCTTGCGGACGTCATCGACCGCCGAAGTCCAAGCTATGATTGGAACATCAACAATCAATCGTTCCCGCCGTCCTCGCCACCGTCAACCTTTCCGTGGTTCAAGGCCGTTGGGTTTGCTACCATCCTGGTGGCATCGTTGGGTTTGCTAAAGACTTTCTCCCGCTAAGCCCCACTTGAGTGTGAGTGAGCAAGGTAACTCATTGCAAAATTTCTAAATATTAGCCGTGGGATTCTATTTTATTCCGCATTTGCTTTATTGTGATAACTTCGAGATCTATCGCTAATTGTGTTCAAACAACTAGTTTGTAATCGCTTATCATAACATTTTAACAATGGAAAACTCTTGAACCTTAACTTACGATACTCTAATCTTACACTAGTATACTTTGTGATTCTTAATGAATTTCATGTGCAATTCTTGATAGTTTCACATCAATTCATATATAATAAATAGTAAGCTTAATAAATAGATGACTCTCAAATTAGTTGCCTTGAAGTTGTTCCATGATTATTAGGTTCTGATTAATCTTATGGATTAATATCGTCATAATTATTGAACAACAACACTTTCTTGTCTCAAGAATTCAGGGAAAGGGAGGCTTTATTGATAGCGGTGCACAGTAGTCATATACAGCGGTACACAATAATGATACACAACATATATTTAACTAATTTAGTTCACCTGTAATAGCTCAAAACATCAAACCATGTTAATTAACCTCTTTTAGGCCTAGTGCCACAGATCTATGGATGCATAAAGCAAACCAAAGCATCTCCTCTCACTCAGTTTAATTAAAATGTCCACTGACACATGCCAAAATTTTAATATTACAGCCAATATAACATGTACATAGTGGCACAACGGTATATATCGAACTTTATTTAAGAATGCGGTATTATATTTTCAAAATGAATCAAACAGAAACAGAAAAAAACTAATCAGTCTTCATCTTCATCTTAATCAACTACGTATTTAAGAATGCAATATTATATTATCGAAATGAATCAAACACAAAGAGAAAATAAAGCACGATATGCAAAATACAAACATAACTTCAAAATTAGAGGTCGAACCCAGCCAACAGCACAACCCTCTCGGACCCCCGATATATTTCCTAAGTATACATAAAAAAAACTATCATTCCTTCAGCATGTAGTTCTTTCAACTTCAACTCTTCTTCTTCCTGGACGTTTACATAGCGTCTTTCAGACTCCATGTCCTGTGGGTATATCATCTGCTCGAAGAATGAACATCCTACTCCAAACCAGTCTTCATATTCATCAGTTTTTTCTCGTTTATTCTTCTCAGACACTATGAAAAGTTTATTGAGCTAAAATCCTAAAAGTTATGGAACTTTTACGGGTATTTCATTTAAAAAAATAGTGTCAATTCTAAACTCTAAATTTGAACCATAAATTTTTGGGCCGACTTGGTCGGGCTGACAAAAAAACGAAATACGCAATAGAAATGAATATCCATGTGTACAGTCTTGGTGTAGCGATTTTATTGGAGTTTGGACGCAGAGCTATCTTCAGACTCCACACAGAGTAATTTCTTGCTTACATGCCACCGAGCTTGTCCTTTCGATACTTCTATAGGGACTATCAGGTTGAAGCCGAAGATAAACATGTTGTTAACATTAAATTCATGCTCAATGTGGTGATTATCAGCTTGCTCTTTTATTATATTTCTAGCAGCTTCCAAATTCTGCTTATGCAATTGAGGATGCAATCTCATTGTTTCAATTCAATTTCTACATGATGTACTTTGTTAGTACAATGCACATAGGAGAGTATAATAGGTGATGTCTAATAGCCGGTTGAACTGGTTCAGTCTAATCAGTTTAGTTGAATCGATTCAGCAGGTGAGTGGTGATGGGCTCGAGCGAGATTCAACAGACATGACTCCTGGAGCAAATGGATGATGAGTTTGGCGGTTTTGTTTGAAGACAGAAAAGTTCGTGTGCGAGCGATCGAAGCAATTGAAGGAGAAGAATTAGAGTTCATGCGCTAACTGGAATCGGCGATGGAGAGGGAAGGTGCAAATCTATTCGGTCGGTTTGATCGAAGATAGAGAAGGAGAGGGAGAGACTAGTTGTGTGTTTTGTTTAGTCCTGTTTGATGGAGATGAAGGAGAAGAAGAAGATGAGTTCGTTTGTTGATTGTCTATTTAGCGGCTAACATCCTAAGAAGAGAGGTTCGATGTCTTGATCAGAGGATAGGCTTGTTAGGGAAGTAAAACCACTCGGTGAAACAAACAAGAAATAAAAATTGAAGCTGAAAGAAAAAATACTAGGATTTAACGCAGAATAATCCGAAACTGGCAAAAAAGAAGGTGCCCTACTACATCAAGAAATCCACTATGAAAATTGAAAAAAAATTGTACAGTTCTTTTTCTCTCGCACTCTCTTCTTATCTCTCTTTAATTTTGCACCATTTTCATACATAACTTACAAAGAGATATGCATTAAAATCACTAAGGAGTGCAACCCTTCATAAAAAATGAGAAATAAAACTGCTTAGACCGCCTTGCAGTGCCACAACTCCATTTTTAAAGCTTCGCGACACTCCACTCTGTCGTTAATCTGCTTGACAGTGCCACAACATCAAAGTCTGGAGCGTTGTAGCGTTTTGCTCTTTGTCACTTGCCTGAGTCGTAATGTCGTAACACTTGGGTGTACAACCCCACAATATTGTACAGTTGTACGGAAAAAAAGGTGCTTTGCACCTTATGTTGCACTATAAACATGACACAGACACACAACACATTAATTATTAAAAATACAAGACATGGGTATGGCACAGACATTACATTGTAATTTTTAAATCATGCATCAAAATTAAGAAAACAGTTAAAGCATAATATTAAGCATGACAAAAAATAATAAAGTAACATCATAATCAGTTATGTAACTTATAATATAAAAACAAAATTAAGCATAAATTATCTAGTATAACAAAACATAAACAAAAACTGTCTAGTATATTATAAAACTTCATTTATTTAGTAAAAGAAATGATATGATTAGTTCTTCAGGGGTTTGTCTTTGCCTTTAATATCATCTTCATTAAATATCATTGCTTTCAAATTTGGCTCATTAAGAAAAAGATTTGCAATCTTTAATATTCTGATATCATTAAGGGACTCAAATCCATCTCCAGTAATATCCCACAGTATGTTTTCTCCTTCCATATAAATTGGATTAATTATTGATAGAAGACGAAAGTTTGTATGTCAATAAACAAAATCTTCAGCCTGTTGTGGAGTAATTGTTCCTCTTCATTGATCGGATGAAGGAATATGTGCTCCAATTCCTCTCACAACAATAAGAGGATGAAACTTGATTAAGAATTTTTATGACGATTATTTGAAGTAGATGTGTTGAAGCTTCATGAATCAGCCACCATATGTTTGGATTCATTCTCCACCTATTATGTAAAGACTCTTGATCATCAAAGTCTTCTAAATACCCAAAGAATTTAGCAAGCTCTATATTAACCTTTCTTCTCTCCTCCTCATTTGGAAAATAACTTTTCAAGCATGTCTTCTTCATATTTGAAATCTTTAAATCTTTTTGTGGAGCAACATGTTAAGATTCATTTTGAAGCTATTCTTTACTTGAATATCTTCGAATAATTAAAAAGTACATACACCCCTCTCTCTGTTAGGGCTCCCGCTCTCTGTTAGGGCTCCTGTGTTGGTGGCGCTCCGTGCTTCCTCGCCGCTTGTTCTTCCAGGGAAGTTCTCTTTTTTCTCTCTTTTCTGCTTTTGTGGTTTTTCTTTGTTGTTCTTTTTGTCACCCTCCGTTGGCCTCGGCCGGAATGACAGTGAAACACATGTGCAACCCTGATTTTTTAGAGGGCTCGCTCAAATCTCGTTCCTTTTTCGATACTCTTGCTAGAAGTTCCTATGATGGGAGATTTATTGATCCTAAACCTACTTTTTATCGGGGCTTGCCGTCACTTTGGATCTCGGAGGATGAGATCACTGACTTAGCGTTTCCTTTTTAATTTTCGTTAGTTGGTTTTTTTCCTCTAAGCGCCCTTCTCTTGACTCCATTCATAGGTTCTTCTTCAACTTTAAGCTAATTGGTGAAGTCTCGGTTACCTTGCTTGATACGACGCATATTTTGATTAAAATGATTAATGATCTTGATTATAGTAGGGTTTTCTATTATAGATCTTATTTAGTTAACAATTGCTATATGAAATTGACCAAATGGTCTCCTCTTGTTGATGTTGGTGATGAATCTCCTATTATTCCTATTTGGGTCTCTTTTCCTAAGCTCCGTCCTCATCTGTTTTCCCCCACATCCTTCATTGTTTGGGCTTGCTGTTTTATAGATCGTTGAAGATTGATAATGCTAGTTCTGTTGGTTCTCGTCCTTCCATTGCTCGCATTCTGGTAGAGCTTGACATCACGAAAACTTATCCTGATAAAGTGTGGTTGGGACCTGAAAAATTTGGCTATATTCAGCAAATTGTTATGGAGGCTTTCCCCTCATTTTGTACTTCTTGTAAATACATAGGGCATTTGAGTGGTAATTATCCGCCTCTTTCTGTCCTGCCTACTGATTGTCCTAATGCCTCTAAACCACTTAATGTTAATGTTGATGCTAGTTATAAGGGGGTTAGGATGGGTAATGCTGTTTATTATGGTGCCAATGATTTGGTTCAGTCTTTGGGTCCTACTGATGCTGATGTTGGGCAAGATGCTGGTCTCTCGGTGGAAGCTACTAATCCTGTAGCTCCTGTCTCACCCTTAAATGATCCTGTTTATGTTGAGGAAGTAGTTGCACCTTTAGCTATTGTTGTGCCTGTAAATATCGATTGTGCTAATATATATGGTGTTGATATTAACATGAATGTTAATAATTGTTGCATTTACCTTTTAGCTAGTCCTACTTGTGCTAATGTTGTGGACGAGTCGGGTGATAACTCGGTTCTTTTAGTTGCTGGGGGTGTTAGAACTTCGTTGTTGCAGGGTAATTTTGATGTCGTGACTTCTGGGATGTTTAATTCACCTATTCATACTTTGGTGGATTATGTGGGGAGCGATGAAGTTGAGTTGCCTCTAGTTGATGTTCCTATTTTTGTTATTTCCAATGATGATATGTTAGCTCACCTTGTTAGGGATAATGTGCTGCGACAAGGTGATTGGTTAGATGATGGAAATTCTTATGCAGGTGGGGAGAAAATGAATAAAAAAAATTGAGGATTGGGACAACTTTGACCTTAATCTCCTTCGAATTGCGGATGCTGGATTTTTTTAAAATAGTGGCAACCATAAAAAACGCAAAGCTAAAAAGAAATTATTCTAGACGTCGGATTGGTGCAGCAGGCTTTTTCTCTTGGGCAGTTTGGGGGTGGTATTCTATGTTCTGTCGGCTGTGTTGACCTGATGGTAATTTTGTTGGTATTTTTTGGGATGTTTTCTGCTATGCCTCTGTTGTTTCGTTTATTTCCCTGTTTTGGTGAGTTTATGTTCGGGTGGATTGTGAAAGCTTTTTGGTTGTGGTTTTATTTGTTATGATGGTATTGCACTTGGACAATGATGAATCAGGTTTCCTGCATGCACCTCGGAAGGCCATGGCTTGGTTCGCAACCTAGGTGGACTTTGGTGGATTTTGATTTTTGAGAACAGATTGCATGTAAACTTGAATTATGGAGGTCAACCTTAGAGTCTAAAGGTTTTCGGTTGCGTAGATCTAAATGGAATATATGGAGTGTAATTTTAGTAGTAATAGACCTAATAAGGGGATTGTGACTTTGGGCGATCAAGTCATTAATAAGAGTACACATTTTAGATATCTTGTATCTATTGTTCAAAGTGATGGTGAAATAGATGGGGATATTATCAGCAGAATTCAAGTTGGATGGTTGAAGTGGAAGAATGCATCAGGTTTGTTGTGTGATAGAAAAGCACCCCTCAAACTTAAGGGAAAATTCTATAATATGGTGGTGAGCCCTACAATGCTTTATGGTGCTGAATGTTGGCCATTAAAAGAGATGCATAATACTAAGTTAAGTGTGACAGAGATGAGGATGCTCAGGTGGATGAGTGGCTTTACCCTTATAGATAAGATACGAAATGAGCATATACGTGAAAAGGTTGGAGTAGCTCCAGTAGAAGATAAGATTATAGAGAGTCGCCTTAGATGGTTTGGTCATATAAAACGGCGGCCTTCCGATGACCCGTTTAGGAGAGTAAATGTATTAGATTTGACTTATGTTAAGATAGGTAGAGGCATACCTAAAAAGACATGGTTAGAAAATATTAGGAATGAACTTTGTTAGATTTAAACGAGAATTTGACTTTTAATAGGACACAATGGAGGAACCTTAAGGATTCATGTAGCCGACCCCCACTTAGTGGGATAAAGGCTTGATGTTGTTGTTGTTGTTGTAGAACAGATTGCACTTGCAACTTTTGATGCTATCTTCTTTTCATTGGATGGCCCAGGCCTGACAACTAGATGACGGTTTGAGTCCAGCATCTTTTGGGGTTGTTTTCTTTTTTTTGTTTAGTTTGGTTGGCCCTGACATGTGTTGTATTTTCTCTGGTTGTAATCTTGCTCTATGTGGCCAGCTTTTGGCCTTGTGGTGTATTATTACTCTTTTCTAATAGAAAAAAAAAAAATTTATTCAAATAATATACAACAACATCAAGCCTTTATCCTATCATGTAAGGTCGGCTACATTAATCCTTTTTCTCCATTATGTCCTTTTTAGATTCAAATTCCCATTTAAATCTAATAAAAAAGATCATTTCTAATATATTCTAACCAAGTCCTTTTAGGTCTACCTCTATCTCTCTTAACATAGGCTAAATCTGATACATCTAATCTCTTAACCAGGTCATCAAAGGGCCGATGTTTTATGTGAATAAACCATCTAATGCGACTCTCTCTAATCTTATCTGCCATTGGAGCTACTCCAACCTTTTCACATATATGTTCGTTTCACATTCTATTTCTAAGAGTAAAGCCACTCATCCACCTGAGCATCCTCATCCACTTAACTTAATTGTATGCTTCTCTTTTAATGGCCAATATTTTGTGTCATAAAGTATTCCATGTATCACCACCATCTTATAAAAATTTCCTTGAAGTTTGAGGGGGTATTGTCTATCACACAATAGGACAGATGCATTCCTCCACTTCAACCATCCAATTTGAATTCTACTAATAACATCCCCATATATTACACAATCATTCTGGGCAGTAGACCCAAGATATCTAAAATGTGTACTCTTATTAATGTCGTATCACTCAAAGTCGCAATCCCCCCATTAGATCTATTACTACTAAAATTGTACTCCATACGATTTTAGATCAACTAAAAACAAAAGCCTTTGGACTCTAAGGTTGACCTCGATAATTCAAGTTTACCTTCGACTCCCTATTTAGTCTTATCAACAAGAAGAATATCATTACAAAAAACATACACCATGGTACATCCTCCTGCAAATGTCTTATAAGAACATCTTGGACTACATAAAAAAGATACGGGCTTAAAGTTGATCCTTGATATATGCAGGTCTCTAAAAGGAAAACTGCTCATGGGGTTTCGAATGCAGAAAGTGTGATCACACTATCCCGTAGGACAAAACGGTCACAAGTCTTTACACTCTATGCAAATAGACCAATAGAAGAGCATATAGAATCATGCATACGATTATTTATGAAAAATAGTTTTTTTGCCTACACATCTCGATAGATAATAATATATATAATTTGATAATCACGAGATTTTCCCTATTCGATATATTAGCTTGAGTGAGGTTTATTTGATGTGGTGTCGGTTTCTCACGGGCGCAAGCCCATGATTAATTACATCTTAGGCCTTTGCTTAAGAATACTATCAATTAGATATGCTATTTTATTCTCTTTATTATTTTGTGCATAGTAGGTTCTTTTAATCCAAAAGAGATGGACTCTTAATTAAAGTGAGGATTAAACTTTTTAAATATGGAAATATTTAATTAAAATTTGAGTTTGAAAGACTAAAGATTGATTTACCATTTTAGGAGAAATTATAGATTTAGAATTTATCAGAAATTAAAGAAAACATATTGAGAGTAATACAATATGGACTTATGTCTATATGGAGTGGACAACTAGCTAACATCCTAGAAGCCTATCAACTTATACATGCAAGATATAGTGGCTCTATTCTAAGGAGTCAAGGATTTTAATTTAGATATTTAAATTAGGGCTATACAAAATATGCAAATGAATCTAGTTAACACTATGTATGATGATGCATGAAGCAAATACATAAAAAAAAATCTTTTATTCATTTATTTGGAAACATTAATACAACCAGAGATCTGCAAGAAATTAAGGTGGCTAGGCTCAACAACAACAAATTTGATTTTCTACGTCTATGAAATATAAATTTAAATATACTACTTTATCATTTATTGGCTCCTGGTCTTCTTTAAAATTCTAAAAGAGAATACCCCCAAGGAAGAGGGGGTTATCTTTTGGAGCCATATATGTATGTAAATAAATAAATATTTTTAAACCTTTACAACTCAATATATATGTATAATGTAGATACTTGATATCTCATCTTTGTCCAACTTCATCTTAACATCAACGAACAATGCCCTATCAACATTGACGATAGATATCCTTTTAAAATCGACACCTAATACTTATTGCATAACATCGATGCCGAACTCTTGACATCATTGTCGGCTCCTCTCTCAATGCCTAATACTAGCATCAACGTCTGACTGTTGATATCCTAATATTAATCATTTTTTAAGTATAAATTCTAGTTAAACGATTTATTATTTCTAAATTATTTTTAATATTATACTTATTTAATTTTTACACTTTTTAAAAATATAAAATTATAATACCATGTGCAACTCGTGTCTGTATCCTATATTTTTAATAATTGAAGTGTCCCGTTTATGTGTCGTGTCATATCCGTGTCATTGTATCCATGTCTGTGCATCATAGCCTATTAGCCAATGTGCATGAAGAGGTTAATGACGGACACAACAACACCCTGCAATCAACATCAAAATACAAGTAAGCGTATTCGACCCTGAAATAAATGATAATTGATATACGATGAGTGCGATCGTTTAACATGCATGAAGATATTGGCGATGAACGTAGCTCAACTAATGATCAACCTCAATTTACAAACAAATAAGCTCAGTACCCTGCAATCATGCAAAAGGACTACGACATACATGCTTCTATAAGCCACTGTAAGAGACTTATCACATACGCAAAGTGTTATCTACAAGCAAATACAAAAAACTGCAATAGATATCAGCATCTACAAGCAATAGTATGATGTTCGTTAGTGTACGACAACCTATTTGCCTAAAGTAGAAAACAACACAGTGCAATGCAACGCCACCATATCCACAAAATTCATACATGCGGACAAAAGGAGCTTACGGGCTTTTACATAGAGCATTGTGCACACCCAAATGCTAATCATTCGTACAACTTATCAATACCAAATATTTTTAAAATGCTCCCATACATGCACTACAACATGTATACATACACATATGAAAGTACACATGCAAGCATATTAACCTGTGTATATGTAAGAATATACACCAGTTTGGGCCTAGACAAGCGTGTTGTATTTACACGTGACTTCTGAAAATGCTGCTCGGGTAAAAAAATGAACTTAAGTTCGAGTTCGATCCTTCTATGAGGGTATATTGGAGTCGATATGACTTGAACTATAAAACAAATATATGTTCATTGCGTCGATCAGGATATTTATTTATACATTTATATTAGGCTTTCAAAGTCTATAACAAGAAAGCCTGCTAATAAAGGCACAAAGCCTAATACGAATCCTATCCTCTATTAGCAATTAGACATAGTCTACAAGGTTCAACAAATAATTACAAAAATTCTCCTAAATACCTGCATGGGCCTCGACAAGCTTGTTATGAATACAGACGTGACGTTTGAGGATGATGCGTGAGTCAAATGATAAATTTAAGTTCGAGCCCGATCCTTCTATGCGAGTACGTAGGAATCGACAAGACTCAAACTATTAAACAAGTATGCGGTCATGGCGTCAACTGAGACATTTATTTTATACGTTCATATTTGGCCTTCAAGGTTTATGACAAAGAAAATTCATCAACAAAGGTATAAAACCTACGAAGAACTTGATCCTTTGTCAGCAAATATACAGAGTCGATAAGGTTCAATAAATAAAATGAAAATTGCCCATAAACACCCCGATGATGGATGCGTTGATAGAAAATTTCAATCTAAGGGGTCCTCCAATATTAAAAAATGCCACTTTAATGCCCATAAAATTCAAACTCCAAAACATATCAAAACCTGAAATATTTAAAATTGAAATTAACCATCAAAATGCTTAAAACAAAACACATCTAACATCCACAATAATTTGTCTAGGTTGACAATTTAAAATTACTTCCAACTCACAAATAGCTAATGTTTTGTTGAAATATCATTAGGATTCATTTTCGAATAGTCTCCCGCTAGTAAGGACGTGACATTGGTCCTCTAATCGGCAGTTTGATCGGATGGCTCCGCAAAGAACCTGTGGTTTGGCCGGATGGCTCCATGTGGTCAACGATTATGACCGCGGCTCTCTGACCTAGTGGCTTGGTCATATGACTCAATTATATTACAGTTACGGTCATATAGCCCGTATGTTCCCCAATGACTTAAAATCCTTGAGATATGAATCAATATGATATAATCGATAGGTCATAAAGCCCTCTGTTAGTTAAGGTGGATTCAAAATTATCTCCTTAGAAAAATTACTCATCCCAAGTCTACAAGGTATCATTGGACGAAGCAATTCATAGCTGCCGACAAGGATCCTTTTGTCAAGTTGGGTCGACTACCTCCTTTGACTAAGTAGAATAGGGACCATGATGACCTAGGACCAAAGATATGAGATCTTGATTGGGTTAATCATCATTCTCCCCACCATCCGCTTTAAGTGCAAGATGGTGCATTTCTAATTTTAAATATTAAATTTTCAAATATCCAAACACGCTATTGCTATATGCCAGATATATATTACATATTTGATTGATGACTAGCAATCTTCCTAATCGAAACTTTCGAATTGAGAGAAATCTTACTTCTTAGCAATCTTCCTCAAGTAGGTATTTACAAGCGGCAACCTCATTTTCTCAGTTCTCCTTTCTTCATGGCGAAGAGTCAAAGTTGATCCCTTATTGCACGAGTAGTAAGTTTTACCAACAATTAGAGTAGAGGTCAATATTCTCTCTAGAAAGTCTCCTCCTCCTTAGGACAAAATTAGAGGACTTATCATGCAATTCCACTCTAGGAGTGGTTCTCAAAATCTTCTCAAATGCTCTTTGTATCATTTGAGTCATTCTTTTCTCGAATTTATCAAGTTGAGGAATAGTCACATACTCGTGGTTCTCCATATTGACATATTATTCATCTTACCTTTGAGCTAGTTGAACTATTCACATCTTCTAACTGTATTTTAATAGGGGTTGTAGTTGGCATCTCCTTAATTTCAATATGCTTATAACTTGACATATCATCCTCTTTTAGTTAATGATATGCTCCACACTCACTGTATCTTTTAGTGTTAAATCTAGAATTGTTCATGCTGCCTCATCTATACTGAGAATATTAAGTGAAAAAAGAGAACAAGAAAATAGAGAGAAGGAAAAATTTTAAAGTAAGAAACTCCAATATTTCAATAAAATTGGCTTGAGTACAGAAAATTAAGTTTTAAAACCCAATTTGATAAAATTGTGTTTTAAAGACTAAATGAGTAAATTTGCATAAATTGAGCTTACTCTTGTCCTCCCCCCCCCCTCTTTATAGATTGGGGTTGAAATTTGAGGGTTAGAGAAGTTGTTACATCACATAGCTATACAGGTTGTTACATCACATAGCTATACAGCAAATAAAAGAAAATATACAATAATTGTGTAGCTTGATCGAAAGGACCGACGGGATGAAGTTGTGTGCTGGTTTTTGAGGAGGATAGCTGAGGAGTCAAACAATTGTTTATTTTAAGAAGTTGTTCCTCTTTGAGTAGTCATTATGGTCGACTTCATAGATAACATTGGCTATTAAACTTTGTTTTCTCGTTGTGACGAATTCCAAAATCATTGTATCTTGTTTGTGGAGAGTTCTTTTGTAAGCCAATGAGTATGAGATAAAGTAGCTTGAATTAAGTTGACTTGAATCAACTTGATTTTTCTGGAGCTTGATTTCTTTAGCTCGAACTGGATTTTCTGGATATTTAGATGTAAGTCGTATTTATGTTGTTTGTTACTTATCATGTGAAAATTTGTGGAATTTATTAAACATTAATTTTAAAATTTTTAATCATCTCTTCTACTTAATATTACTTTAGACTTTTTACACTGCACTTTTGATAAAATTTTTTGTCAGTAACTCTTGATGCAATTTTAAATTTTACCTGTTAGCTTTCCTCTAAAGTGATGTAGTTGCTGATTTTTGTAGGAAGCCATTGGATAGCTTTAGGGCATTAGCACTTTTTACGGTAGAAAGAGCCATATAGATCCATACTTAACTACAGCTCTTGCTCTGCGCGGTCTTGTCAGCTTCCAATGGTTCTTGGCAAAAGTTCTAACGCGGAAGCAATAAACAGTTAACACAAAAGCCAAGTAACTTCAACTACATTGTAAGTGAGATTCTACTATTGTAAAAACACCAGACTATTTTCAGTTTTACAATATTCAAATAAGCTGGACTGAGAGACCATCTGTGACCCTTCTATAATCTATCTATCCCACTATTGCAATCCGCACAGTTTGAGATGATTTACGAGTGTTAAATTTAGGTTTCGTTTGGGACGACTTTCTTATTGCTTCTTAAAACAGCTTTTGAGTACAAAAAATTGAACTTTTGTACTAAAAAGCTATTTTAAGAAGCAATAAGAAAGCCGTCTCAAAAAAAATCTTAGTGAGGCCATATGTTGTTCTCCCTATTTTCATAGGGCGTGTCCCCTCGGGTACTGTGACTTATCCGTAACATATATATGGCTACTTGGGGAACAATAAGGGCCTTAATAGCTGGGTAGATGGTCTAATATGTTTGTGAGTAGTGAGAGAGCAATAAAGTCCCCGTTGCAGTATCCAAGTCTCACATCTATGTGCTGAACTAATCAATGACAACGACCATAGCCGAGAGTAGGTAAGCCTTAGCTAATAGAAAAGGTGGTTAATACAACCGGTTTCATTGACCAAGTCAAGAAATTTGATTACAAAATTTATTTGGAATGTTTTGATGGCCAATACTTATTTTGGCAGACAGAAATACCGAATAAGTTAGAACCTCAGATGTATTCTGTGATATACTTGCCAGGAGCCTTTCCTTCGTCAAGGGGAAGCATCACAAAACAGTTCTCAAGCAACTAAACCTGCTCCTGTAAATAAATAGATTCCAAAGGTTAGGAGGCATTGATTTCAATTTTTTTATTCAATCCAAGAATCAGTTACAGATTGGCTATTTTGACCCTGATCTTTTACCATAAGCACAATTTTGTCGAAATTTCGAAGTTTTTTGAAGGAAAAAAAAATGTTGATATTTCTAGCTCTTCCACAACCATCAAGATTACTCCTGATCAAATATATTCATTGGCATTATGCTCGATGTATCAAAATAAATCTAGCCATCCAAATAAAATCATCATTGACAACTATCTCAAAGCTATATTTAGATATTGCTATTCGATTCAGATCTCTAATGATGTAAGTTTGGAGCATAAGATCTCCTTTGACTCATCCATCATTGCTTGGGTGTATGTCTAATATGAATGTCAAAGATGATGGGATTTTGTCCCTACTAAAATGTAGGGAAAAGGTAAATTGTCTCATATGTATGAATTTTTATTCTGTGCGGAGTTCGGACGTCGTCCAAAGACCAACAAAAATGTGTCATGTCACCCCAAAAGTATACCGCGTTCGGTGCCGAGCGCGGTACCGACGCTCGGTACCAAGCGGTACTGGATAGTTCTCCTGTCCAGTATCCGCACAAAATAATCTCTCTGTATGTATACACTTCATGCCTTATCAAGGTACCAAAAACACTATTCATTCTAGCATCATATCTTGCAATAGGAAAGGTAAAAATCTCCTCTCTCTCTCTCCTCTGAGCTCTTGCTCTTCCATTCTAAATGAATAATTATATTGAATTGGTTTCAGCTATTATTCACCTTTAAAATCAACCTTTGACTAGCATAAAGGTCTTCCCAGGGTTTAATTATTGAGTAGCAGTAAAAATCTAATCCAAAGAGAAAAAAAAAAGAACAGAAAGCAGAAAAAAAGATCATTACAAAAATTAATAAAAAATGTATATAAGGAGAGATTTACATTACCTGTTTGACAAAATAAGCTTTATTACTCTTGTTTAGTTGTTACCATACAAATTAATAGTAAATTTTTTTTTTTTGAATTCCTGATAAGAATCAGCTTGCTTCAGTAACATGTAAGTTATTTTGATAATACTTGATATGGCGCATCCATTGTGTTTGGCTTAAGATCTGCTTCTCCCTAACCAATATGATCATCTGAGTGCTAACTATGACGACCCTACTCAATGAAGATCCGTTTGGCTAAGCTTCTGTTCTGTAAGTCTTCCCCTTGGTTCTCATTCCTTCCTGAGCTTACATGTCCCATGGAGATATATAGTAGCAACATCAATATGATAAGCCCTATAATTTTTTATATTTAGTAAAATATAACATGAAAATGGTTCAAAATGATGGTGTTATCCATACGTTATTATTCACTCATAATGCTTTTGATAAAGTATTTTGCAGCCAAGAGCTAGGATTTGTTGATCCTCCTATTAGATGATTTACACTTTTGTGGTATTGACATTAATCTCTTGAGAGATGCATTTATGCTAGGCTTGCCAACTCAATTTTATCTCATCATTGTATCACTCCCGATAAGGCGAGGTGGGTTGGCGCGGGTTTGGCGGACCGGGACAGCACGGGTGGGCATTTGGGTGGGGTGTTGGATTCACCAGAAATACTAATTTCTAAAATTTGTTGGAAATCTGGCAGAAATACTTCAAAGTATTCGTCGTATGGATTTTCGGCATTTTTCGACAGATTTTGGTTGTCGGTAACACGTGATTTTCCTGTAGTGCTTATGACTGTCACGCCCCAGAATCTAATTTGGAACAATTTTTTTTTTTTAATTATACAACAGTCATAGCTATCTAACTTCATCTATCAATAATAAACAACAGAAACAAATTTTATAATTCAAAGCATCAACACACATCTATTTTCATTAACTCAAAAATAAATTATATATAGTACTCATAAATCATATAATCACAACATATTCTTCATTTTCTGAGTACAAAAAAAAAATTTAAATCGACAGAGGCACTAATGGATGTCTCAGTTCCCTGTTCAACCCTTCTAAAAACCTATATCACTTTTTATTCAGCACTGGAGATCAAGTGAGGAGCATACCTTACAAGAGTGGTAAACTAGGCCTCATACTGCATCACTGTCTTACATTTCTGCTCCAACTTAATAAAAGCTTCATGTATATGTCGTCTAGTTGACGGGGGTACAAACCGCATCCTGAACACTGCTACTGAATTCATCCCAAGTGATATCAATATTGACGTTCCCCTGAAATTTCTCTCTTTGTTGTCCAACCCACAATCTCTATGCCTCTCCTTCAAACAGAAACACGACTAATGGTACATTCATGCTCTCTAGACACTGCATGCTGCTAAAAATATTTTCTATCCTTAATAATTAATCTTTTGCAGCCTGAGGTCCTTTAACTATTTTGAACAACAAAGGCTTCAGCTTATGGAGTGTCTGTAAGTGTTTGTCTCCATCTTCTTCTTTACTCCCAGTTGATTTACTATGTGCATCCCCCATTGACCAAAAAATAAATTATATACAATACTCATTAATCATATAATCACAACATATTCTTTCATTTATGAGTACAAAAGAATAAATAAAAAAAAAACAAATAGAATATGAGAAATCCTAATCAGTTTCACAATCCTGAATCTTTTCTCTGACCAGAAATAGTTAAGCAACATATAATCAACTAAAAAGCCAAGTAGATCACTAAAATATTATAATTGAATTCAAAATATGATAAAAAAACATTATGTAAATTCATAATAGTAAGTCATATGATCAAGAATTAGTGTAGAAATAGTAAAACTCACATGCAGTAATAGAAGAATCTGTAAATAATAAAATAGTACGATATGAAAGCTAGTATAGTGGGAAAACCGGTGAATCAGTATGGGTGTCGAATCGATAAAATAGTCATTGTATCAATACTATCAATCAGTAAAGAAGTCGTATAAAACAATACAATCGAAGCATCGAAATTATATTAATATAGTAAAATCTATAATGATGTACACATACTATCAAATTATTATATATCAATATCAAATATGTATCTTAGTCACATGTTCAATATATCACGTACTTAATATATCACATGCTCAATATTAGTATAATAAATCAATAACAATAACCGTAATAGTGAATCACTAGCAATATCAAACAATATCGATGTCCATATCGATAACATTATCAATACGGTGTCGCCGGAAAAATAGGTGGCAAGAACAATAAAACAATACAATAACACTAAATATGTACAATGACAACAAACCAAAATAATATCAATAAAGACGTACAATAATAATGAATATGTAACATGCATTTTAGTGGTCACAGTTAAACAAGTAAGAAGTCCCAGATGTCATTGTATTTTTTAGTAGTCGGTAATCAATAATAAGTAATCATTGGCTCAGTAAACAGAGTCGTCGCTCTTTGTTCGTTGGCACATTATTAACTAATTATAATTCTCAATCGTTGTATCACGTGAATCAGTAGAGGATAACACCTAATCACACTATTTAAAGAAAAGTCTATCGGCCCACCATCTTGTACTAGTCAATCAATCTTTAACCAACGGCTCAGCCAATATTTACTTATCATTTACACACGTTACAATAAAAGCATAGCGACCAACTATTGTTCAGTCACATATATATATTTCTATTCCAAATAGTTGTATTAACAATATGCTTAAATAAAAATACTTAATCTTTATACATTATAATTAATATAAATTTAATAACTTTTATTTTACCCGATGAAATTCATAAATTACATTACCAACTATTGCCCAACTATAATCTTTATACATTAACAATTATTGTCCAACTATTATTCTTCACCCGTCATCTAGGGTCCCTCCAACTACTATCGCCCGATTATGATTATTCTGACATCCATCATCTGCCGTCTATAGTCCCTTCAACTATCATCGCCGGACTACGATCCTTTTAACCTCCATCGTCGACTACGGTCTTTATGACCTCCATTTTCGACTACGATCCTTCTAAACTCCATAGTCGACTATGGTCCTTTTGACTTCCATCGTCCGCCGACTACGGTCTTTTCACACTACATTGTCTTCCGACCACAGTTTTGACCTCTGTGGTCCGCCGGCTACAGTCTTCCGACCTCTATCACCAAATAAAGTCCTGCAATCAAATGAACAGACCAACACTCTCTTGAGAATAGCTTTCATGTCATTGGATTGCTCTAACTCCAACTATGTAATGTGTTATATATAATTTAGCTACATTATTTACATTGAGCTAGCACCTCTCTCAAGGAAAAGCATGATTTATAATTAATAATTAATATTAGTGGAATCATTTTAACTGATCAGGGCCCGTAATTTTTCCCAAGAGCTTAGGACACGTGATGAGATCAATACACTAGGCATTCACAAGAGCTTAGGATAGGTGATACTTATTAGATACTCATATCTCAGTACTTATGATGACGCTCAATGTTAGAGGGCTTTGTGGTTAATTTGGTTTGGCCGTTAGGTCGCCAAAGAGGCAGACATTTTGTCGAATGAAACAGCTTATGCTCCTAAACATTAAGGCTTCGTTTGATTCGGTTTATGCTTACATGAAAAGGAGTTTTAGAAAAGGAGGTTGAGAAAAAGCCATTCAATAAAATGGAATTTCAATAATGAGATATGTTTGAGTAATATTTTTAAAAGTGCTTATCAATACTTGAAAGTAAATTTAAATTGTTTGTTTAGGAGTTCTGCTTTTGAGATTTTATTATAAAAAGACATAATTGTCCCAGAAATTTATGTACAAGTAATATATATATATATATATTTATTTATTTATTTATAACTTTCTAAGAAAAATTTAATTATCTATTAATTTATAATATCAAAAGTTTTCATTTTAACTTATAATTGTTTAACATACAACATAATTTTTACAACAAATATGATAAACTTTAAATCATATTAATTTATTATTATACTTACAATATTTCTTTATTAATTCTTCTATAAAAAAAACTCAACTTAAACGAAAAACATATTTTATGTTGAAAGGTCAACATACTGATCATTGTCAAACCAACTGAAATATCTACATTATTTTTATTAATTATTGTATTTCGCTTAATTTCCTGGCATCCAAACACTCAAAATGAAATGCCATTCTTTGGTTTCACCCTGTCTACGAGATGGCAACTAAGGTATGGAATTCATTCCTCTTTCTAACTTTGAGCAAGTGGTTTAATGCCGTCTTTAAATCATTTGTAGAGGGGCGAGATGATTCAATGTTGAAATCAGACGAGTCCGACCTGGAAGCAAAGTCGAGAACCATAGAGGAGGACAAGGTGAGGGCTTTGGTGGAAGCAGGTCACCTCTACAATGTTTTCTCTGTGTCTTTGATATATTTTAGTTTCTAGAGATCCGAGTTTAATACTTATGTGAATTCTGGTGCAGGAGCTAGAGAAGACTGACGAGGCGCTCTCCTGCTTACAATATTCAGTGCTGGGGTGTGGAAGCCCGATTAATCAAAGGAATAAAGGGTTGTTCGATTGCAGGAATATTTATTGTTGGGATGAGGTCGCCGATTCAAACACTCGGACTGGCGTCGGGACGGCTGAACAGATCGACATAGGGAGGATGCTGGCTGCTGTGGTCGAGGAAGAGGAGTGGAGATCTTGAGCCCTAGCGTGCGAAATGGAGAGGAATGGGGAGTCCGAATGGAAGGAGCTAAAAAAATAAACAGAGTTTTTTTGTCTCGCGATCCGCTGAAGAAGAAGGTAGTTACGTGGTTTCGTGGGTCGACGCAAGAACGTGGAGGAGGGTTAATTCGGACTTTTCGGTTTGGAAACTGCGTTTTCTAAATGAATAAGCAGACAGCAAATAAATTCTGTAACTACTCAAAATACGTGGTTTAATAAAAAGTAATTACGATTAAATTTGTCTTCCAAACAGTTATGACGAACTGATTAAAGCTTATTCAAACGGAAACGGAGAAAATAAACCTAATCAAACGAGGCCTAAATAGATCCGAATAATCTAAACATTTTATGGTATATGCATAGGATAAACTAAACCAAATTATTTAATTATTTTTAATGTACCTTTTTTTGGATTACTTTTCTTAAACCAAAATTTTAATGTTATCATGTCAAATAATCTCGTCTCAATTATTGCTCATCAATTAATTATAAAACTTTAGTTTTATGGCTGCGTGGTCCCCACAAATTTCGTCCAGCGACGGATTTGGCCGACGTGGAATAAGATTGCTTCCGCAGCGTGTAGCCGACCTCACAAAGGAACGCATGGGCGACGCGCGTCGACTAACAAATCCTGAAAACTAGGATGCCATTTGGCCGACAGCTGTCGAGGTCATGAATCATGGTCCTATTTATTAGTGGGTCCATGTCGCCTCCACTGGGCTATTAAAGAAAGAAATTTTAATTTATTAGATCTTTTGATTTCACATGTTAGGTATTTTTATTATTATCTTTTGATATAATTAAATTTTAAAAATAATATAATTAAACTATTAAAAAATTAATTATATTATTATATATTCATAATTATACAATACTGTTGCATCCAGGAGTATTCGTGACGGTAGAGAAATATAAAATTTATCGTCTTAGCGTTATACGAAAATCTGGCACGCAATCAGATAAGAGAGAGAGAGTATAGCATTTATGAGACACCAACATTTTTACGTGGAAATCTTATCTGATTGCGTGCTAGATTTTCGTATAACGTTAAGACGATAAACTTTATGTTTCTCTACCGCCGCGAATACTCCTGGACGCAACAAATACATTTTTTTTTATCATAATACAAAAATTTTTAACATATCTTAAAATTTTTTTCAATTGAATCAATAATTAAAATACTCATCAAGAAAAAAAAATTATGGCATTCCTTTATTGATCCATTAAAAAAAATGAATTAGTCGATATTTTTTATGTTATTTATTTGAGGAGGTTATGCATCTCATTTTCATCTCATACTAAATTTGTTTTGATTTAGATGCGACGTCGGTCAATCACGTGACTTAATTTCGTTGGCACGTGAGATGTCTGCACTATGTCTATGTCAGTGCTAGCATTTGGCCCACGAAGGTCATATTTTATTGAGAAATATTTTACACTTTAAAATAATTTGTATAAAAGTTTGCAAATATATTTGTTGAGGTGAATTGTTGAAAAAAAATCAAATAAAAATAAATGAAATTTTCTCAAATTTTATTAAAACTGTTTTTTGTAAACTTTTGAGGATTATATTTGTTGCGTCCAGGAGTATTCGCGGCAGTAGAGAAATATTAAGTTTATCGTCTTAGCATTGTACAAAAATCCGGCACGCAATCAGATAAGAGAGAGAGAGGGTCTAGCATTTATGAGACACCAAGATTTTTACGTGGAAAACCCCTGTAAAAGGGGGAAAAACCACGGGGCCTAGCCCAGTTTGAACGAATCCACTAGTATTGCAGTCGATTACAAATGAGGCCCTTCCTTGGTGGAAGGTCTTAGCTTGATGTACATCTTATGGAGTACATTACATGATGCAAATACAAAGAATCACTATTGACATGTTCGCTTTGTTAGAAGGACTGCAGTCGGCGGGCGACGTAGGTCAGGAGGACCGTAGCCAACGGGCGATGGATGTCGGAAAGACTGTAGTCGGCGGGCGACGTAAGTCAGGAGGACCGTAGTCGGCTGGCGACAGAGGTCGGAAGGATTGTAGTCTGACGACGAAGATCAGTAGGACAGCGTCAGGTAGAAGTCCAGCAATGGAAAGAAATCCATCTTTGCGTAGACGTCTAGTGAAGTCCGATAACCGGTAGAAGTCCGGCGTCGGGTAGAAACTTAGCGAAGAGTTAAGGTTCGACGTCGGGTAGAAGTCCGACGTCTGTTGTTGATAAAGGAGAACTCCGGCTTCCCTTGGGCGGAGTTTCAGCGTCAGAAGGGAACTCTGTTGCAAATTGGGAAGAATTTCAGCATCACGTGGAAGTTGTGCAAATTCCCGGAGTTTCCTGAAAATCCGGCAGAGTTCCGACGCCTTTAGGCGGCAGGAAGAGCTTCGGCGGTGGTTGAGGAGGTGAGGAATCTCCTTTTCCCCTTTCTCCTCTTCTTCTTCTCTCTCTTCACTTGAGCCCCTTTGTGTAGAATGAGGGCTCTATTTATAGTTTTTCTGGAGTGGCATAGCCCGTAAATAGGCGTGAGATCAAGGGCGAATTGGGAGTGGTTTGAATGGACGGCCGATATCGAATCCTTTGATCATGCACCGTTCGTTGATCATTTGAAGGCCTTCATGATGTCGGAATTTGATGATCTTAGGCTCGTTGGATTCATCTCGTCGAGCCGTTCGATTCGAGTATAAGCTCGTTAATATCGGAGACCGTTTGGTAACTCAAATTGCGGTTTGAACCTTCCAACAGCGCTTTAAGCCCTTGATTCGGACTCATTTGGGCTCGGATTGGGTTGATCTTGGTGTCGTTGGGTTTGTATTTCCGAGACGCTCAGTTTGACTGTAAGCTCGCTAAAATTGGAGTTCAGGTGTTCCCGGATTTAATTTTTGAAGTTTCCGGCTAGCTTTTTGCCTCGAGATTCGTGCCCGATCAAGATAATTTTTGCATGACCTATCAATATTATTTTTATTTTATTTTATATTATTTTAGACAATAATCTAATCAACTCATTTTGATTGTTATCCTATTAAGGACTTAAATTTTTTAAGTTGGCTAAACATAAGATTAGCTTAATTATGTTGATTGTTAGATTATTGTTCTTGGTAGAAGTGATTTCAATGCCATAGAATTATATAAAATTCTCATTCATAGATATGTTGAAACAAAAACATTAGTGTTGCGGGCTAGAATATACGCGGCGATAGAGTTATAATTCTACGTCTTAGCATTGCACAGATATCCAGCTCACACACAGAGAACACAATATTTTTTACGTGGAAAATCCGTAAAGGGAAAAAACCACGGGGCCTAGCCCAGTTGAAAATGATTCCACTAAAATTTGAGGAAAGTACAATGGTCTGACTTGTCCTTGAAGACGACCAGATTACAAATATCAACTGAGAGTTTTGCAAAAGTCCAACGTCACTCCACTGTCAGATGGTGGTCCGACGGCACTCCGATGTCAGGTGGTGGATCGGCAGTGACACTTCAGTGCAAGGGGTTACTTCAGCTTTGGAAGGCACTTCGGCATCCCTTGGTGGTCTGTCGATGGTGCGGCAAAACTACAGCGGTGGTGCGGCAGCACTCCGGCGTCCCTTGGTGGTCCGGCGGTGGTGCAGCGAGACTACGGCGGTGGTGCGGCCGCACTCCGATGTCCCTTGGTAGTCCGGCGGTGGTCGAGGAGGAGCTAGGCGGCTGGAGCTTTCTTCCTTCTCTTCCTTCTTCTCTCTTGGCTTCCTCCTCCTTTCATGAGGAATGAGGGGTCTATTTATAGATTTTCTGGAGTGGCATAGCTTGTAAATAGGTGTGAGATCAGGGGCAAATAGGGAATGGCTGAATGGATGGCCGATATTGAATCCCATGATTGTGTACCGTTCGTTGGATATTTGAAGGCTTTATTGATGTCAGAATTTAGTGATCTTGGGCTCGTTGGATTCGTCTCGTCGAGCCGTTCGATTCGAGTACAAGCTCGTTAAAATCGGAGACCGTTTGGTAACTCAAATTGTGATTTGAATCTTCCAACAGCGCTTCGGGTCCTTGATTTGGATCCATTTGGGCTCGAATTGGGTTGAATTTGGTGTCGTTGGGTTCGTGTTTTCGAGACGCTCAGTTCGACTGTAAGTTTACTGAAATCGGAATTCAGATGGTCTCTGATCTAATTTTTGAAGCTTCCATCTTGATTTTGCCTCGAGATTCGTGCTTGATCAAGACTATTTTTGGTGGCGTATCAGTTGCCCCCCTATTTTTGGACGTCGAATCTTACAAAGTCCAAAAAAACCTGTATAATCTCAGAACTTACAATATCACAATCATATCTTTACAGGATAAAATTACATATTTGTATAAATATATACAAATATGATTACTAATTTAATTAACTAGTTAATTAATATAAAATCAATAACATCCATTTCACGTGAGAATAAAGTTATAGATTGCTCTTAAGCTTTGATAGCATATTTCTAAAAAAAAAATGATGTCATATATAATAAGCTATATATGACGTTAATAACATATTAATATATTAACTTTATTATAATACTTAGATAACAGTTAATGATATATTAATATATAACTGACACATTAATTATATTAATATATAACTGACACATTAATTTATATAATGTTATATATAATAAAGTTATACAATACGTTAACATTTATTATAACGTTATAGTAAACAGATAAAATTAAGTTAGGAGATATAATTAGTAAAGGTAATTTATATAATTTTATTATAATAACGTTATAAGGTTAACTCATATAATTAATATAGCTAACTTATGCAACGTTATAATAACATTTATAAAATTATAAAGCCACTTTATATAAATGTCATATAACTTAAAATTAATGACAGAATTTATAACTATTGTATAAATTAAAATTAGTGGCTCTTCATCTCTCCCTCACACCACTATAAATACCCCCTTTTAGGTAAGAAAATTTGCACCTCCCCCTCTCTTCTCTTATTTCTCAAGCTGAGGCCTTCCCCTAGCTCTGTTCAGATGAGTATCCCCTGTTCAGCACTAGGGCCCCTCACTGAGTAAGATGAAGGTGTGAGGTTGGAGGTCAGACGGAAGACCGGTATCACTTGAAAGCCGGGCAGAAGGCTGTCGTCACTTGGACGTTGGGAGGAAAGTTGATGTCACCTATAAGTCGGGCGGAAGACCAGTGTTACTTGGAGGTCGGGCAGAAGAGCGATGTCACTTGGAGGTCGGGAAGAAGACCGACGCTACTTGGAGGTCGGGTAGAAGGCCGACGTCACTCCGAAGTTAGGTGCAATACCGACGTCACACGGAGGCGGGGCAGAAGGTCGACGTCACTTGGTGGTCGGGCAGAAGACCGGCGTCATTTGGAGGCCGGGTAGAAGACCGGTGACACTTGGAGTCCAAGTACAAGACTGACGTCACTTGGAGGCTAGGAAGAAGGACGACGTCACTAGGAGGTCGGGCAGAAGACCGACATCACTTGGAGGTCGGGTACAAGGCTGACGTCACTTGGAGGACGGAAAGAAGGCCGACTTCACTAGGAGGTTGAGTAGAAGACCGGCGTCACTTGGAGGCCGGGCAGAAGGTCGACATCACTCAAAAGTTGGGTGCAAGACCGATGTCACATGGAGGCCGGGAAAAATGCCGACATCACTTGGAAGAAGATCAGCGTCACTTGGAGGTCGAGTAGAAGGCCGACGTCACTCCAAAGTTGGGTGAAAGACCAACGTCACATGGAGGCCGACGTCACTCCAAAGTTGGGTGCAAGACCAACGTCACATGGAGGCCGAGAAGAAGGTCATTGTCACTCTGAAGTGGGGTGCAAGACCGGCATCACATGGAGGCCGGGCAGAAGGCCAACGTCACTTGGAGGGCAGGTAGAAGGCCAACGATACTCGGAAGTCGGATGCAAGAACGACATCACATTGAGGTCGGGCAGAAGGCCGACATCACTTGGAGATCGGGTGAAAGGCTGACATCACTTAGAGATCGGGCAAAAGATCGGCGTCACTTGGAAGCCGGGTAGAAGACCGACATCACTTGGATGTCGGGTAAAGGACCGGCGCTACTTGGAGGCCAGGTAGATGGCCGTCATCACTCTGATGTCGGGTAGAAAACCGGCGCTACTTGGTGTCCGGGTAGAAAGACGACCAAAGAAATAGCAACGGGCAGTAGAGCGTAGAATTTGTCAAAGATATATAACCCATATGAGATTGTATGTCATAGCATTTGCTCGATGACGATAACATGTATGGAAGAGGTCGAGAGAATCCACCAAGAATGTAAGACCTATCCGAGGTTGTATATCAGAGCCTTTCTCGATGACGTTAACCTATGTGGAAGAGGTCGAGAGAATCCACCAAGGATGTAAGACCTATCCGAGATTGTATGTAAGAGCCATGCTCGATGATGTTAACCTGTACAGAAGAGGTCGAGAGAATCCACCAAGAATGTAAGACCTATTCAAGGTTGTATGTCAGAGCCCTGCTCGATGACGTTAACCTATGTGGAAGAGGTCAAGAGAATCCACCAAGGATGTAAGACCTATCCGAGGTTGTATGTCAGAGACCTGCTCGATGACGTTAACCTGTATGGAAGAGGTCAAGATAATCCACCAAGGATGTAAGACCTATCCGAGGTTGTATGCCAGAGCCCTGCTCGATGACGTTAACCTATGTGGAAGAGGTCGGATCGAATCCCCCTGGAATTGATCATATAGTAATTGAGATGCAATAAAGATTGCGTATTTCTCAAATCATGGCTAAAGAGATTATATTCATCTTTAATTTTCATTGTCATTTTAATCCCTTTTAAAGAAGGAGACAATATCAAAATGAAGCAAATAACACATTATAGTATTATGTAAGATAATATCACAACTCCGTAATATGACTCAGGGATATAAGAGTTACACCACATAAGACATATATGAAACAACATAATGTTTAACCTGGAAGAAAACTAATTGCGATATTAGAGTGACACTCTATTTAATATAAAAGAGCTGCATGAAGACACAAAAACCCCAACTATGCGATCAGTTAATCTCGTCAACCATTTGAATATTATTCAATGATTTTCCTTGCTGTTATTGATTTTGCCCCCCAGTGGGAAAACCCTCATCTCGAGCAGGAGAATTTTGAATGAACTGTCCAAGGTAGCCTTGTCGAATAAGTCTCTCAATTTCATTCTTTAGCGGCCTACATGCTTCAGTTTTGTGTCCACGGCTATGGTGAAAGTGACAGTATTGCTCCTGATTTCCTGAGTTTGGCTTTAAGGGATTTGGCCACTTAACTTTCTCTTCATCTCTGATGGCCATTAAGACATTTGATTGAGATGTGTTAAGGGGCGTATACTCCTTTTTTGGTTGAGGCTCCCGCCGAGATTGTGAAGGTCGAGGGGGCAAGTTATTACTTCCTTGTTTCTTCCATTGTGATGATGAATCATCCATCCACAGTACATTTTTACGCTTCCTAGTTGTTTGCTCAAATTATTTCTTATGAGCATTAATAGCTTCATCTGCTGAGATTTGGGCCTCCACACGATGAATTAGGTCAGCATATGAATGTATCGTATCTCGCATGAGTGCTGAATAAAAAAGACCAGGACGAAGCCCCCCAAGAAAAACTCCTCTTAATAACTCAGGATCCACCCCTACAATTTGTCGAGCTTCGATAGAAAACCTTTGGAAGTATTCTTTGAGTGACACTCCTTCGTTCTGGCATATCCCAGAGAGATGGGAAGAGTCTTTAATAATTCTTCGATTAGCGACAAATTGTTCGACAAACAATTTGGCTAACTTGACAAATGAAGGAATAGTTCTAGCTGGGAGTGAGTAGAACCACGTACGAGCTTGCCCTTTGAGGGTAGCAGGAAATACTTGACAGAGGAGCGCATTCGAGGCTCTCTGAATATGCATAATAGTTCTGTAGTGATCGATGTGCTCATAGGGGTCAGACGTCCCATCATAAGAATCAATGCTCGGTAGTTTGAACCCTGCAGGGATGGGATGTTGAAGGATGGTTTCTGTTAGTGGTGAGGTCTCCTGGAAGTCCCACTGATGGAGAGATTGTCTTCCACCCCTGCTGGGGAATGCTTCTTGGACTAAGCGCCTCAATTCATGGCGTAAGACATTGCGCGGGAGGTCAGCAATGTGAGGATGGGCCACGTCCTCAGGAATATCTGGCAAAATACCGACTAACTGATTGGGGCGCAAAGGATGGGTAGAGCTAGCGGTGTCGGCAAGGTCAACATCTTGTTGTGTTTTAGGACGACCCCTTGGTTGGGGGATAGGGATGTCTGCCTGAACACGTTCAGGTTGAACACCTCTAGCAAGTGATGGATCTTGAGGAAGACGAATCTCCTCCTGCTCTGCTAACATTGGTTGTCGGGCTCCTCGCAGGAGTTGAAGGATCTCCTTTTGAGATTCCTCCATTTTTTGGATGCGGTCTTCCATAGATGGTCCATATGTCCCTTCTCCAGCAGGGTTTTGCCCACCATGGTGAAAAGAGGCAGATTCCTGACGTCCCTGATTCAGGGATTGATTCCTGGATAGGTGAGAGTTGGAGCGAGAGGCTCCCTGGTGGCGATTGCTACGCCTGTTGGCCATTGAAGTAATGATTAATATAGTGGGATTGTGTTCCCACAGACGGCGCCAAACTGTTGCGGGCTAGAATATACGCGGCGATAGAGTTATAATTCTACGTCTTAGCATTGCACAGATATCCAGCTCACACACAGAGAACACAATATTTTTTACGTGGAAAATCCGTAAAGGGAAAAAACCACGGGGCCTAGCCCAGTTGAAAATGATTCCACTAAAATTTGAGGAAAGTACAATGGTCTGACTTGTCCTTGAAGACGACCAGATTACAAATATCAACTGAGAGTTTTGCAAAAGTCCAACGTCACTCCACTGTCAGATGGTGGTCCGACGGCACTCCGATGTCAGGTGGTGGATCGGCAGTGACACTTCAGTGCAAGGGGTTACTTCAGCTTTGGAAGGCACTTCGGCATCCCTTGGTGGTCTGTCGATGGTGCGGCAAAACTACAGCGGTGGTGCGGCAGCACTCCGGCGTCCCTTGGTGGTCCGGCGGTGGTGCAGCGAGACTACGGCGGTGGTGCGGCCGCACTCCGATGTCCCTTGGTAGTCCGGCGGTGGTCGAGGAGGAGCTAGGCGGCTGGAGCTTTCTTCCTTCTCTTCCTTCTTCTCTCTTGGCTTCCTCCTCCTTTCATGAGGAATGAGGGGTCTATTTATAGATTTTCTGGAGTGGCATAGCTTGTAAATAGGTGTGAGATCAGGGGCAAATAGGGAATGGCTGAATGGATGGCCGATATTGAATCCCATGATTGTGTACCGTTCGTTGGATATTTGAAGGCTTTATTGATGTCAGAATTTAGTGATCTTGGGCTCGTTGGATTCGTCTCGTCGAGCCGTTCGATTCGAGTACAAGCTCGTTAAAATCGGAGACCGTTTGGTAACTCAAATTGTGATTTGAATCTTCCAACAGCGCTTCGGGTCCTTGATTTGGATCCATTTGGGCTCGAATTGGGTTGAATTTGGTGTCGTTGGGTTCGTGTTTTCGAGACGCTCAGTTCGACTGTAAGTTTACTGAAATCGGAATTCAGATGGTCTCTGATCTAATTTTTGAAGCTTCCATCTTGATTTTGCCTCGAGATTCGTGCTTGATCAAGACTATTTTTGGTGGCGTATCAATTAGAGATAGAAAAATTTTCTTAAGTTGAAAATTCAAATTGAATGGTAAAAATTTGTCGACTCCTTGTTAAGGAAAAAACTGTATGTCTTAGGAGAGATTGAAAATGAATGAATTTTAAGTTATAGTTTGAGGAGACAAGATTGAGGTAGTCATAGGTATAACAAATGTTAGATTTATAGTGGTTTGGTTACATGACTTACATCCATTGCATAGAAATGAGAGTAAAAATTCTCTATAGTGAAGTACGAGTACATATTATAATAGTCGTAAAGATTCTTTTGAGGATTATAATATAGTTCATTCAAAAGACAGAAAAGAAGAGGAGGAATGTAATAGAGAGAGACAGAAAGAGAGAGTGGTCAAGGGATAACAGATCGAAGTTTCAACGACGTAGCTTTTGACTTAAAGTGAGCTTTCTTAAGTTAGCTAGTCATTGTTGCACTTAAAGAGGGTCTAAGTTTGAAGTTATTAATGATCCCAAAAGTAAAAAAAAAAAAAAAAGAATATATATTATTCAAATGCTCAAAAATCATTTTTGAGTTCAAAGTTGGGATGGTTATAGATGGACATTGCTAGAGGATTAAGTGAGCACCAAAAATGCTATTGACTATAATAGTAAAGGAATGATAGTTCTTGTGTGAGAGACTCATATAATAATAGATGTATCTCTTACTCTTTGAAATTTAGATTCACTTCATTTTATGCAAGGTGATATTGATATCCGAAATGTGAATGGTGCCTCAAAGTCGGTATTTTAATATGCTCAAACGAAAAAAAAAAACAGTCTCAAACGAATCCATAATCTCATAGTGCTTTAGGAAGCTGCGGACTATTACCTTGTGCCATGTGTAAGGATTAAATGCGATGTACTCATGGGCGGACACACATTGGCCCACCCTCAAAAATTTTTTTTAATATTTATAGGAGATTTTTTGGAATATTTTGAATATTTTGGGCATTTTGCCCTCTAAAAAATATTTTTTGCCCTAATTTTATCAATCATAGGCACCTAATATTTATAATTATTTTGATATTTATATGTAATTATATAAAAAAAATGGCACAAAAACCTAAAATTGTCTACTGAAAACTTCGATGGACTGAACGCAATAACTTTTTTTTAGAGAAATTCTATTGGATTTTTTAGTGCATAGTAAGTTGGAAATTTTGATGGACCATTCAGCTGAGTTTGTTTCATCCCATCAATTTTGTCACATTTGTCTTTTTTTAGTCCACAAAAAAAAAAAAAAAAAAACTTGATTTTTGATAGATTTATGATAAATTTTTCTTTTGAAATATGACAATTTTCATATTAGTGGATGTCGGACAATGGAGATTGATGACTTAATAGTTCGCATAATAGGAGGTCAAATTACATGACCTAGGAAGTGGGCATCAATCATCGGCCATTTATGGATGTTGAATGTCAATTCTTATTGATTGATAGTTGTTAGAAAGCAGCCATTATGATTATTATCTTGATAGAATGGGGTGTCAATCTAAATGTTAGCATTGGATGTTGGTAATTGGCATATTTTGGGAATTGATCGTTGGCATATGTTGAAGAACTGGAGATTTAAGACACCAAAAGTTAGAAAATAGATAGCGCCAAAAGTTGGGTTATGAGGATAAACTAACTGGCCTATTCAAATAGTAATAGGAGAGATCAAGCATTTAGAAAATGTGATCCAAATATTAGTGGTTGGTGGACATTGAAGTTTATTGGATGTCAGATGTTAGCCATCCAAAGGTGGTTGACACATTATTTGTATTCCTAATTATGTAAGGGTAGTTCGATCAACTAGGACGCTCTTGATATCACAATCATAAATGATTTGACATATCAAAGTATTGATGGTTAGATCTTCTAAAATAATTTCAATGTATTATCAATAATTTTTTTTATAATAATAGTTTAAATTGGAGGTTTGAAGAAATCGTAGTAATTCCAAAAAAATTTCAGCCCAAGTTATGTGTGTTTGGAAAATGGTAATGAAACTCTATACTTTTTAACCAAATGTTCGTTTCCCAAGAAGCAATCCATTGTTACAAATGGCCGGATCATAGTTCCTCTTCCTTTAGCGGTCACAATAGCTTTATAAAATTTATATTTCAAAAATATTTCTTATAAGTTGTGTGCAATTGTTAAATTCTATCATGTTCCATTGGCCCGAGACGGTTGCTCGTATTGAGAGATTTTTGAAGACATTTTTTACGAGTAGAGTAGGTTATTGTGTTTGTAGTTGTGAATAAAGGCTAGGGATTGTGCAAATGAATATAGGAAGATGAAAGAAGGTGAATAAGAGGTGGGAAATACCATTTTACATATATTATCATTTTTAGTTTTTTTCTACTTTAGCACACTCATATCTTATTAAAATGCTCATTTTGACTTTACGTACTTTAAAAATCAAAATTTGAAGGATCATTGAAATAATTTTTGAGATCATTCGGACTCGATTTTGGAAGATTTTCATATTGATGAAATTGCCTCAACAAGCTGATCGGTTGTTTTGGTTATAAATTTAAAAATTTTGAATTTTGCATGGACTTAAGATTAAATTTTGAATTTCCTGGCTTCATAATTTGGGAGACTTTGCTATGATGTGCATGCCTTCAAAATGGGATAAATATTTTCATGAAAAGCCAATTTGAAGGCATAAAAAATTTGAGAGCCTTTTCTCCCATTAAGAATGTTCATTTTTGCCATCCTTTTGTGGTATTCTAATCTTCAAATTACATTCCTTCGCTACTTCAAGGTTGTCTCAACATATATATTTGCTCCCATTGAGGCGGCTCATTATGACCATCGCCTTGCCAACCATATATATCAAGGTTGTGTCAATCACCTTGCCTCCATGAGAAGGACAATCTTGACCATTCTTAGTGGTCACCCATGCATTTTAAAGCTACATGTCCTTTTTCTTCAAGGTAATTCAACCTACTAATTAGAAGGGCTCACACAATCATACTTAATGGCTAATCTGACCTTCAACACTACCTTGCCAACCATCACAAACAAGATCATACCATATTCATCTCTATCAAAGGGATCATTCCAATAAATCTAAGTGGCCACCTTGACCTTTCGGCATCAGCGTGGCCATCCTTAATGTCTATCTCGCCATGTCAATGCCACTTTTGATCACCCACTACCTCAACGTCATAGCATCCTCTCCTTCCCAAGCTAAGCATCCCTAATTTAGCACCACCTCAATTGTAGCCTTAAGTTATTGTCACTTTTACCCATAGGAAGAAGGCTAATTTTCTCCTAGGTTTTATTTTGGATGGATGTGATGCTGGGATTGGATTATAGATTGCTTCATTTTTTTATGGGCAATGATGTGGTGAGTTTTTGCTGTCCACCCGGATTACCGAGGCATGTTGGCAACTTTTGGTGGTGACTCAACTTATCCTGTTTGGTGACCTTATTTGGGTTGTTGCTTCTTCGCGCAATTGTTTTTTTGTGGGTTGTTGCTGGCCGCTGCTTATGGATGGGTCTCGCCTAACGTCTGGGTGGGTGCAGGAAATTGCCAATTCCTGAGCCTGGCAGGCTACATCTTCTTTTCTATTTTTTTGGCTGTGTATCTTTCTTTTTTTATGATTGGATTGGTTGTATCATCTTTTATTGTTGGAATAAAATCATCCTTTATTAAAAAAAAAAAAAGCTAATATTCACCTCCATCTAGCTTGTTTGCTTTCTTCTGTCAATATCATGAGGATACTTCAAACTTATTTTTGCAATCTCTATATCAATACATTTTGTGAGTTGAAGTGCATCCCTTTTGTCGCCCGGTCCTTATTTTTGGCGAGCCCCTCACTGACTTAATTTGCTCCTTTCAATTGTTTGATCCTCACCATAATCCCTCTACTCTTCATCATCTCTCAATTTATGCCTCTCTACTTCTTCTCGCTACCCCACCTCTCTTTACCTCTATTCATTTACGTCGCTGTAGCCTGCTCCTTTGGTAAGAATATTTTGAACCAATTTTTTTATGACATGATGTGCTTTTGCATCCTGCTCGTGAAGAAAAATTATTAGGTGCAGAGAACGGACGTAGAGGTATGTTCGGACTCCAATAAAATGTTGACATGTGGATATTCAATTAGATTTATTTTTTACTTTATTTATTTTAATGTGTCAGCGAAATTTTAAACCAAGCGCATCAAAAGTGCAGCCAAAGCGTAGGTAAAACGTAGTCAAAGCTCAGTAAAAAAGTGCAACAAAATAATAGTCAAAGCGTAACTAAAATGCATTTTAAAGCATAGGTAAAGCACAAGTAAAGCACATAAAAAAGTGCAACCAAAGTGCGCTCCACATGTCAAATTTTAAGTGGATGTCCAGACGTATCTCTACGTCCGATCTCCGCACCTAATAATTTTTCGCACGTGAAGAGCTTCTCAATTAAATCATATGAGATCCATACAAAAATCTAAGGGGTGGGGTTCAAATGAGTTTGAGTTGAGAAACATATTTTTGAAATTGAAGATTTTTATTTTGATTAGATCCATACACGAGTTTGGTTTAGAGTGACAGATTTTTAGTTAACTTTGAAGCTTATCAATAGTTATTCTATGATCAATTTTTATTGACATATGTACATTTATGTGATCCTGTGAAATGCCATGGTACGTGCATTACATCTAGGGTTGCCAAAATGATTTTTGGGGTTGGATTCAGATCCAACTCGAAACGGATCCGCCTTCAACTGAGTTGATTTGATTAGACAAACATGTCAGAAATCTAGACATGGACCCAACCCGCTCCTAACCTGGGACAACCTGACCTGAACCACTAATAACCTAGTTGAGGTTGAGTGGGTGATCAAGCGCACCGAGCATGCGGTCGAGTGGGCGACCGAGCGCATAGGTGGCCGAGCGTGTGAGCGAGCGCAAGCAATCTAGTGGGCGAGCAGGCAAGCTCAAGTTGCTTGAGCAGCGAGCGGGTGAGCGGCACGAGCGAGAAGAGCATGACCCACAAATGAGCGCGACGAGCGTGAGCGATGGGTGAGTTTCGGGTAGATTTTTGGTTTTTGGATTGATCCGATCCCAACCTAAAATTGCAATCGAGTCAGAAAGTGAAACCCGAACCCGACCCATTTTCAGACCGTTTGATTCGTACTCAGAATTTTCAAGTTGGGTTTCAATTTGTGCCAAATATTGACACCCCTAATTACATCAAATGGGATGACCTCGACTCACACTGTATTGGATTAGTGTGGAATGGTAGAAGACACCCATTTTACTTCTGCTAACCCCCACAATCTTAAAGAGGGGTCCATCACAAACCATTTAAGCGATTCCATTACCTTCCATGCAAACTCTAATAACATATGGTAATTTTTACATTTTGTCCATATTAGCATGGGAGTATCTTACATACTACATACTGCAATAGGTATAATTTGAGCTTAATGCTATAAAAACTACCAATGTCGACGTACACGAAGAAAGACATTGCTGACTACAACAAGCTTAAGCCTCGTACAGTAGCTATAAGTATCTTACATATAATTAGATCACTATATTTATTGATTCGTGAAATTTTAATATTAGCATATTCTAATATGATGTTGTTGCGGATTGAGAAATTAGAATGAGAATATTTTACGTCTTAGCGATAAATAAGCCTCAGCACACAAACAGATGATTGAAATAATAGAAAAAACAATGGGATTTTTACGTGGAAAATCTTGAAAGGGAAAAAATCACGTGACCTCGCCTAGTTGAAAAGATTCCACTATTGTTTGAATGGATTACAAAAGTTGACCCGTCCTTCAACATAGGGATAGTGCAAATATAATATATATATGATCTTACTATACTTTGGATAGATATAACATATATCAAAAATCTGATGTCAATAGTTGGGTGATTGTTTTGTAAAGGTCTGAAGATGGTTGGAGATCCAATGATATCTAAAGAATAGGATTAATTCCAACAATAATCGGAGAATGGACATAAATCTAATGACAATTAGGAAGAGATCCGGCAACAGTCGATGGATGGGCAAAATTCTGATAATATTGGAGAAAAGATCCATATGTGGTTAATGAATAGGCGGAAGTCCTGCGATGGTCCGGAAGAGATTCGATGGCAGTTATGTGAAAGCCATTAAATAAAAGAAGCTAAACTTTTAAACATCGAGACACCTTTTTAGTGTAATGGTTGGAATTTCATTTAAGAAACTTCATAATTAAATGTGCTTATCCCAGAACAATTCTAGGATGGGTGACCTATTGGGAAGTCACACCAACATGATAAAATCATGAGGCTCTTAGGCCAAAGTGGACAATATATCGATAGTTAAGAGTTTAGGATAGCTGTTACAAATGGTTTCAAACCAATACAGCAGTTAAAGATTTGAATAAAGTGTCATACAAGACAAAGTGCTACACTATGGGAGCTACCTTTTGAACCCTATATGAGACAAAATGCTACATGATGGGAGCCGCCACTTGAAGTTGTAGAGGCCGCCTCTAGAATTATATCTAGCTGATGGATGATTCTAGAATAAAGATGCTCACGAGGACGTCAGTTATTTAGGTATGATAGATTGTGAAACCCTTTAAATAAAAGAAGTTAAACTCGTAAACATCAAGGCACCTTTTGGTGTAATGGGCAGAATTTCATTAAAAAAATTCACAGTTAAGCATGATATTTCGAAGCAATTCTGGGATGAGTGGAATATTGGGAAGTTACACTAACATGACAAAACTGTGAGGCTCTTATGACAAAGCGAACAATATCTCGATAGATAAGAGTTTGATATGTTACAAGTTGACGAATGTGCGGAAGTCCAGTGATGGCTAGGGAAAGATCCTGCAGTGGTTGACGAACAGGTGGAAATTCGACAACAATCAAGAAGTGATCCGGCAATCGTCTACTAACGGGTGGAAGTCCGGCGACAATCGGTGGTCGGTGGCAAGAGAGCTCCCCAAGTTTTCTCCTTCTTCTCTTCCTCTCTTATGGCCTCCTTTTTTCTCCTCCCTCTCATGTGAAGAATGGGGGTGTAATATCAAAATCTGCTCCAGGATCGTTCAGGACGATCTGGGATCGTCCTGGGATGATAAGTTGAGAAGTTGCTCCAGAATTTGCCCATATTTGTTCCAGGTGTTTTTCTGTAAGCATCGTCCAGGCCGATTGAGGCATCGGCCAGGCCGATTGGCACTGTTCAAAATTATCGGCCGGATCATCGCCCTGGGAGCTGTCCAGGACGATCAAATTGGTCTGATCGTCCCGGGACGATATGGCGATCGGCCGGGCCGATCTGAAGATTACTTAAGAAAATTCTATCGTTTTGAGGAGAGAGAAAAATCAGATTTTTTATAAAAATATCTCTGAGGAGAGAGAAAGTCGAGGGCATCTTTGGAAAAGTTAATTTTCGGGCGACGCGGAGCCGTTTTCGTCCGACGAGACTGTTCAGGATATTGTTGTACGCAAGTTAAGGCACATTCCGCCTTTCTCAATTTTCAGAACCGTTGTGTTTGGCGGTATTTTCTGTCCGGATTTTTGTTTCCGTTAGCGATTTTCGTCCGTATCTTTTGATTGGTTCAGTTTTTACCGTGTAACTTTCTGTATATTGTTGACGTGCCGAGTGTGCACATTTTGGTTATTTTCTGAAGATTTTTGTCCCGGTATTTTTGATTCGACTGTGTTTTTAGTCGACTGGATTTTTCTGTGAACTTGGAAATTCTCTGTGCAGTAGAATAAATGTTCTGAAATGTTGATATCTATATTCTGTGTAAATTTGGTAAATTGTTATTTTCAGGAAAATTGTGTAAATTCTGTATACTGCCGTTGTGCTGCCCGATTTTTTTTGGTAATTTCTGATTTGTCCGGAATTCTTCTGATTTGATATGCTATCTGTATATGCTATAAAAAGGGAGTTATAAGGGGCCTGGATCCTATGAGATTCAGTTAGTGTCTGGGAAATCTGAAATGAGCTCAATATGAAATCTGATATCTGTTCTGTTCCGGATCCGAGGAAATCTGTTTAGGTGCTATAAGCACTATATATGTATTCTGGTGTTATATGCACATCTGTTCTGGTGCCGTGAGCACAAAGGGAGGCATAAGGGGCCTGGATCCTATGAGATTCAGTCAGTGTCAGGGAATTTAGCTATGAATTATATAATATCTGATATCTGGATTCTGATATGATTCTGATACGATTTTGTTCTGTTCTGATATGATCTGAACTTTTGATTCTGTACAATTTCTGATTTCTGTACGATTCTGATTCTGTTGATCTGATGTCTGATATGTTCTATTTCTGATTTGATACAACTTCTGTTTCCGTACAGTTCTGTTTGATTGGATCTGTTCCGTTCTGATAACTGTCTAATTCTGTTCTGATTTCTGTACGGATTTTGTCAGATATATTGATTTTGTGATTCTGAGAATTTTGATTGGAGATTTGTTGCCTTGCTGAGCTGTTGAGCTCACTCTCGTTTTCTGGTGGTTTTCAGGTTCTGGGAAAGGGAAGGAAGTCCAGGAATAGATTTCAGAGTCTGATCAGTATAAGTATTGTTTTGTACCTTTTGATTTTTGTACAGTCATGACTTTTCTGTTCTGGCTTTCTTTCTGTTCAAAAGCCATGTACTATATTTGTAGATGATTGTTTTGAGGAAAAGAAAAGATAGATGTTTTGTTCCGCTGCATTTGATGTTTTTAGTAGCTCTGGTTTGTGTGTCTGTTTGAGTTAAATTATTTGGAAGATTCAGTTCTGAAGCAAATTTCAAAGCCAGATCCTGGTTAGATATTTTCCTGTCGCGGCCCGGTGCGAACGGGATCCGTCTCGGCTCGGGTCGGGTCGTGACAGGGGGCTATTTATAACTTTTTGTGAAAGGCATGACATATAAATATGAATAAGATCAAGGGCATGTTGGGAGTATTCAATCGGACAGCTCATATTGATTCCTTTGATTATAAGAAATTTATCAAGCATTTAAATGCCCTAAAGATGTTAGAATTGAGTGATCTTGGGCTCGTTGGATTTGTCTCATCTAGCCGCTTGATTCAATTATAAGCATGTAATATTTGGGTGTCATTCGATCATCCAATTAATGCTCAAGAACTTTTAAAAATGTTTTGATTTTTTTTATTTGAATCAATTTGGGTTCGAATTGGACCAATTTTGATGTTGTTGGGCTCTTCTCTTCGAGATCATCAATTTGATTGTAAGTTTACTGAAATCAAAATTTGGATGGTCCCAATTTTAATTTTCAAAGCCTCAGCTATATATCTGAATCCAAATTCGTGCCCGATCAAGATGCATATTTGATGATGTATCACATGTCTTCAAAATATATAGTGTTATATATAATAAAAAAAATATGGAGCGTACGGTAAATCACGGCATGAATCTGACTCAGATGTATGGTTGGAAGATATAGGGTTAGTAACCATAAGTTGCACATTTGTTTCGGTGGTCATGTTGAAGACAATGTATACTGTTGTTGGCTCCCCTCTGCATCACAGAGTTCTCCAGGAAATCAATAGAGAGCAATCCGTCTCAAGAGAGAGGAGGTGGAGGAGATTGTTTGTTTCAACCTTAAAGAATTATGAAAAACCAAAGCCTCTCATCTCCATGGACCTGCACAGAGAGATTAGCCAGAAGAACAGAGAAGGCGAAGCTACAGGGATTTGGCTGAGAATTCAAACTCATAAAATTACTGTAGCAATACTAGTCTTTAAATACATCAGTGAGAAAGGAAAAGCGAAAAGCCTAAACTACCCTTGACAGTTACATCTAATGGTCAGGGAACAACAGCTGCAGTAACTGCAGGAGAAGCGGCTGTAGAGCAGAAGAAGGAACGCAGTTCGTGCTTAGAGGTAATGGAATATACTGAGTGCTTTTCACCGTCCCTCAAGTTAATGGGCGGAACGACCATTAACTTGGTGCGAAGTATATTGAACTTAGAGTAATGCAGAGGCTTAGTAAGCAGATCTGCAATTTGATCTTCGCTTGCAATGTGATGAACCGTAATATGCTTAGCGTGAATGCTATCCCGAAGAAAATGATGGTCAATTTCGATGTGTTTGGTACGGGCATGAAAAATTGGATGTTGAGCTATCGAAAGAGCCGAAACACTGTCGCAGAAGATGGGGGATGGTGTCAATGTAATGTTGAAATCTGCACAGAGTCGGCGTATCCAAATTAAGTCGGCGGCGGCAGCTGCAAGCGATCGATATTCGGCCTCAGTAGAGGACCTAGCAACAGTTGATTATTTTTTTACGGTCCAGGCAATCAGTGCTTTGCCGAGAAAGGTGCAGTATCCGCTCGTAGACTTGCGATCAACTGTGTCTTCAGCCCAGTCAGAATCAACAAAGGCGGTGAGAACGAGATCTGTTTTCGGAATAAACAGAGCGTAGTGGAGAGTCCCTTATAAGTAGCGTAAGACATGTTTGGCCAGTTGAAAGTGGAGAATTAGAGGCGAGTGCATCTGTTGGCAGAGCTTGTTGACGGCAAAGGCGATGTCCGGCCGGATAGACAACAAATACTGTAAGGAGCCTACAAGTTGCCGGAACAGTGCTGGTTGTGCAAACGGCAGAAGAAGGGAGGGATCGGTGGGTAGTTTGGTGGGTAGTGGTGTTTGAATGGGGTTGCAATTGGTCATAGAAGCCAGATGGAGTAAGTCTTGGATATAGTGTGTTTGAGAGAGATGGAAGACGACAGAGGATCGGTGGAAGGTAATGCCGAGAAAGGACGAGAGGGTACCCAGATTTTTGATTTGGAATTTTTGATGAAGCTGGGAGATGAGGGAAGAGATAAAGGTGGGATTGTTACCGGTGAGAAGGATATCATCGACGTAAATTAAGATGTAGATTTGTATAGAGTTTTGAGAGAGTATTAAGAAAGATGGGTCTGCTGAGCTAACATGGAAGTTTTGAGTAAGAAGATAGTTTGTTAAGGTGGCAAACCATAACCGAGGAGATTGTTTGAGACCATAAATGGCTTTGTTTAAGAGACAAACGTGATTGGGAAATTGTTTGTCGAGGAAGCCTTGAGGTTGAGCCATGTAAATGGTTTCGTCAATCTTACCATGAAGGAAAGCATTGACGACGTCGAGTTGGAATACTGGCCAGTCGAAATGTAAGGCAACAGTGAGGAAGATACGAATAGTGGGAAATTTGACAACGGGACTGAATGTTTCATGGAAATCAATCCCATAATCTTGCTGATAGCCTTGAGCTACTAGGCGGGCTTTATGGAGAGCTATGGAGCCATCGGCATTGCGCTTGATTTTGTATATCCATTTGCAACCAATCACCTGTTGATTGTAGGAGGTGGCACAAGCGACCAGGTGTTCTGAGCGGTGAGCGTATTGAATTCGGTCGACATGGCATGCCGCTAGTGAGGAGATTTATTTGCGATGGTGTAAGAGGTAGGGGGAGTATCAATGAAGTGTGAGAGATTTAGAATTTGACGTGGTTTTAAGGAACCAGTTCGAAACCTTGTAACCATATGATGAGTAGGTATTGTCGAGGCAGGGGTGGAGGTAACGCTGTTGGTGGAGGGAAGAGAGGAGGGAGTAGTGTGTGTGTTATTTGTTGGGAGGGATGAGGTTTGTGGTTGGTGAGGGTAAGAAGTTGAGGGGGAGAAAGATTCATTTCTAGTGGTGAAGGGTGATGTGGAGATGGGTGGAAATGATGGTATGGGGGTGGTAGTAGAGGCGCTCGGGTTAGTGGATTGAAAGTTAGGAATAGAGGGAAAGTTGTGTTCATCAAAAGACACATGGCGAGAGATATATAATCTTCCGGTGATGGGATCGTAGCATTTGTAGCCTTTTTGTGTAGAGGCGTAGCTGAGAAAGAGGCAGGGTATAGAGCAGGCAGCAAGCTTATGTGGTGAGTAAGGTCGAAGCCAAGGATAGCAGCGGCAGCCAAAAATTCTAAGGTGGTTGTAATTCGGTTTCAACTTGTAGAGCAGTTCAAAGGGAGACATTTTGGGTCTGTGGGAGGATGGTAAACGGTTTATAAGGTACAAAGATGTAAGTAGAGCTTCGGACCAGAGAGTAGGAAGGAGATGCGCGTCTATTAGCAGTGTGCGAGCTGTTTCGACGAGATGGCGGTGTTTGCGCTCAGCAACACCGTTTTGTTGGGGTGTATGAGGACAGGTGAGCTGATGAGTAATGCCAGACGAAGCGAAAAACTATTTTAAAGTATTATTAACAAACTCTGTTCCGCCGTCGGAGCGAACAGTGCGAACAGAGCGATTAACCTATTTTTCGGTTTGACGAATAAAATAAATGAGAGCTTGAGGTACATCAGATTTCAATTTTAAACAAAATATCCAGGAGAAACGTGTAAAGTCATCCACAATTAAGAGATAATAACGATATCCATTGTAGGAAAGGACCGGTGAAGGGCCCCAAACATCTATATGAAGAAGTTCTAACGCAGAAGTAGATACATAGTGAGAGGGGGAGAAAGGGATTATGTGACTTTTAGCAAGTTCACAGGAATTACATAGAGAACTAGTAGATTTAATACATAGAGCAGGACACTATTTTGAGAGAGACAGCAAAACTTTGGAATGTGGGTGGCCGAGACAACGATGCCAGGTTGTAGCAGAAGAGCTGGATCGGACAGTAGCAGTATACGTAGATGTGAAAGGAGTTGTTGAGGTGGTAGACAAGGGATAGAGACCATTACGGCACGGTCCACTGAGAGGAGTTCTGTTGGTCTTCAGATCCTTGATGTGAAAACCGGATTTATCAAAAAGAATAGAGCAGTTATTATCGTTAATGAGTTTAGACAAGGAAAGCAATTTATGAGTTAAGTGGGGAACATGGAGTAAGGGATTAAGAACAAGCTTACGAGTTGGAGTGGGTAGGAAACCATTGCCGAGATTATGTATAGGTAGAGGTGTGCCGTTGCCAACCAACACATGGTCCTTACCTGTATAAGGCTGCTGAAAGGGAAGCGGATCCGGGGACAAATGAGAGGTAGCTCCACTGTCAAGATACCAAGGTGTAGAGTCTGCTGAGGAGTTGTTAGCTAGCAATGCGACATCAGAAGCAGCTGTAGGAGAGGAATATTGGAAATTTCCTCGATGTCAGTATGTGACAGCTGAATGACCTGTTTTGCCACAGATTTGGCATTGTCCATCGTAGCGTGGTGGTCGGGAATTGCGAGAGAAGTTGGAGCTACGACCACGATCGTGAGAGGCGTTTGAACGTCCTCTGCCTCGTCCACGAGGAGCGTAAAGAGAAATGGCTGAATCGGGTGCAGGGGAGGTTGAAGCGAGAGATAGTTTCTTAACTGCGTCAGTCGTCTGATGAACCTCTTCACTCCGAAGCAGGGAGTAGAGATTGTCTAAGCTAATCAGATGAAGTGAGGAGCGAATAAACGTCTTAAATGACTGATAAGCAGGGGGTAGTCCATTAAGGATGTAGTGCAGAACATCTTCGCTTTCAACAGATCCACCGGCAGCACTGATGTTGTCAACAATAACTTTTACAGATGCAAGGTACTCTGTCATTGTTTTGTTCTGCATTGACAAAGAGTGCAACTCATTTTTTAATTGAATTACACGGGACCGATTGGTAGAATAGAAACGTTGATCAAGTGTATGCTAGATGGATGCCGTGGTTTCAAGGTTTAGCACATAGGGTAAAATGGAAGCAGAAATAGTCGAGAAAAGAGCGACAGAAAGATTTTGATCAACGAGAGTCCAGGAAGAAAACTGGGGATTCAGGGTAAGCTGGCCTGTTGCAGTTAAAAGATGCTTGGGTGGCGCGGGTTGAGTGCCGTCAAGATAACCGGAGAAGTTGTTGGCTGCGAACAACTTATGGATTGCCGACCGCCACGTTGGATAGTTGTCTGGTAACAACTGAATGTGTATGACATTCTTAATATTGGAGAGAAGAAACTTAAGGGTGGGTGGAATGAGGACTTCGGTGTTGGACTGATTTTCATGGGTGATCACCGGAGGTGTGGAAGAAGCAGAAGCCGCCGTGGAATCTCCCATTTAAAAAAAAAAAAAAGAGATGAATAGTCGTTAGGCAGTGTAGCTCTGATACCATGAAAAACCAAAGCCTCTCATCTCCATGGACCTGCACAGAGAGATTAGCCAGAAGAACAGAGAAGGGGAAGCTACAGGGATTTGGCTGAGAATTCAAACTCATAAAATTACTGTAGCAATACTAGTCTTTAAATACATCAGTGAGAAAGGAAAAGCGAAAAGCCTAAACTACCCTTGACAGTTACATCTAACGGTCAGGGAACAACAGCTGCAGTAACTGCAGGAGAAGCGGCTGTAGAGCAGAAGGAGGAACGCGGTTCGTGCTCAGAGGTAGTGGAATATACTGAGTGCTTTTCAAATTACAACAAGTACTACATGATGCTTCAAGCCGTGGATCCATATATAGTGTTACTTAAAAATAGATATTACAAGCCTTAAGAACCTTCAGCTCACTAAAAATACAGCCATTGAAATAAAACATACGAGCCGACGGTTCTACCTATTATAATGAAAAGCAAGGGAAAAAAATAAGCAAATCAAATGAAAAAAGCTAAAAGAAGTAGCATGAAGATCCACATCACCAAACCAAAAGCCAAACGAACAACAACCACCAATCCTGCAAAAAAAAAATCACCAAAGGCAACTTGCAAAAGAAAGAGAAGACAGACAACCCAAATATCAACAAACCAGCAACCCAAACACCCACGGCCAAAAAACCCGCAAAACCACACCCACACAAGAACCATAAAACAACCAACAACACCCACCCAACCAACCCCAGTAGGAAAGAAGGCCACACACCCAAAAGAACACACCAAACAAGGCTCAGACAAACCAAAATGACGCTAACCTAGCCACCAAATGAAAAACCCGAGCAGACATGAGAACCCAAAAACTACATATTAGATTTTCTCCCATGCCTTTTTTCCCCCTCCACAAGAAAGGCATTATGAACGATATGCCCAACAGACAAATTATACATCTTATTAAACTCATCAACAACACGACCCAACTCTTCCCATCACCCCTACAAGGCGAAACAATTCCATCAAGCCAATCAGAATGATCAACACAGGCGATGTTCCAAGTTGCATATTGGATTATTGTACTTTTAAGATTTAATTTATTTAGGTTGTCTGCGTGGATATGTTTATTGCGTGAATTTCATATTATGTATGTTGTTTGTAATCATATAAATAATATTAGCTTGTTTGTTTTTGAATAATTTCTGATCACATTTACATTCAATTAGGAGAGCATGCAGTATGATCACCTACTATTCAACGATTGTGCACAACCACTAAATAGTTTCTAAGATGAAGATTGTTGAGCGGCTCTATGATTGTTGTGACTACAACGTTCCATTGATTTATGGTTACAATACTTGTGACTAGTTTCTAAGATGAAGATTGTTGAGCGGCTCTATGATTGTTGTGACTACAACGTTCCATTGATTTATGGTTACAATACTTGTGACTAGTCACGAGTGGTCTTTAACTGACTTCCCAACCACATCAATTACAATAATTTGCACTATCATGTTGATATTCATCAAAACCCACCACTATCAACTATGAAAAAGCTATTTCTCAATTATTTGGCGGTTACGAAATACAATCTTCCTATAAACAATTAATATATTTATATTAATTTATGTATTTAACTTGTAGGAGAAGAAGAAAAAGAAGAATTAAACATAAATTATAAAGAGTTAATGAATCTATTGGTGTGAAAAATGACACATCAGTGCTACACATAAATAATTGATGTGGCACAAGCTTAAAATAGGGATCCATCAATCAATGCTTAGCATTGCTCCCAATAATATGACTATCACAATAACATTGTTGAAAACTGTATGGTAGAGTCTATAACATATGATGGAGTTGTCTTATCATGTAACAATAGCATTTCTTTTGTCCATAGTAAAAAAAAAGGCATCCACATTAATTGTAGAAAAGAAAATTAAAATGAGATATCAATGAGAGAAAGAGACAGATGATTCAACATAGCTCCAATATCATCTTCATCATAAAAGCTGAGTGTGTATAGTAAACAAATAGTCCAATATGTCTATTTCCTTTCAATTAATGTCACAATTTATTAGGGTGGTAATGAGAAGCCAAGTCCTAACTTCCATTGGAGAAACCAACAGCCATTTTGCTTTACAAAGTTTAATTTTTGTTTGCATTGTTTGGTATCAATTTAAGCAAAGGAATTTACAGTTTTGTATTATTCTAATAAAATTATTGTCTCTCCAAGAAAGAGATGGTGAATATATATGTTTTTATATATTATAATTTATGGCAGTATGATTGTTTTAGTAATTGGGAATTTTACTCTTCATTTTGAGAGCATATTTTAGAACCCATATGTTTTCCAAATTTTCACTTAGGTTTCGTTTGGAACGGCTTTCTTATTGTTAGTTAAAGCAGCTTTTTAATGCACAAATTTTAATTTTTATACTAAGAAATTGTTTTAAGAAGTAATAAGAAAGTCATCTCAAACGAAACATTAGGCTTCGTTTGGGATGGCTTTCTTTTTACTTTTTAAAGCAATTTTTTAGTGCAAAAAATTTAATTTTTGTACTTGGAAGTTATTTTAAGAAGCGTCAAAAAGCCATTCCAAATGAAACCCTAGGCTTCATTTTGGGAAAACTTTATTGCTACTTTCTAAAACATCATTTTAATTCCAAAAAAAAAAAAAATGTACTAAAAAAATGCTTTGGAAAACAATAAAAAAGCTATCCCAATCAAAATCTTAATATTTAAAAAAAAGGCTTTGATTAACATTAACACTATTCATTAATAAAAAAATTTGAGTGCACATACATATTTTTATGTAATTATTTATAAGAATTATATTAGGAAATAATTAATTAGTGAATTAATTATTCAATAACATAATTATATTATTATTTATTTATTATTTCTATCTTCTAGCCATGCTCTTTTTCTTTTTGATTTTATATGTATACATTTGTTGTATGGTTATTGTTGCGGGCTAGAATATACGCGGCGGTAGAGTTTGTAAATTCGCGTCCGAGCGTTGTAAGAGTATTCAGCACACAAACAGAAAAAAGAAATGAACACCAAGGTTTTTACGTGGAAAACCCGAAAGAGGGAAAAAACAACGGGGCCTTGCCGAGTTGTAAAGTTCCACTAATATTTGTTTGAAGTACAAAGGTTGATCCGTCTTACAAATCAAGAAGATCAGTTTACAATCAACTTCTAACAAAGTTACAAAGTTCTGCAAATTCCCAGCGTTTTCACGAAAATCCGGCAGAGTTCCGGCGTCTTCAGACGGCGCGAAGAGCTCCGGTGGTGGTCGAGGAGGAGCTTCTTCCTTCTCTCCCTTCTTCTCTTCTCCTTATCTCTCTTCACTTCTTGCTTGGATCCCGAGGGAGAGGACCTCCTCCAATGTTGGCTGTCGATTATCTCGCAGGAGTTGAAGGATCTCGTTCTGAGATTCTTCCATCTTCTGGATTCTTTCTTCTAAAGAAGGTCCCGAGGTCCCTTCTCCGACAACGTTCTGCCCCCCAGGATGAAAAGAGGCAGACATCGGGCGTCTGTGATTTGCAGACAGATTTCTGGATTGGTGGGAGTTGGAGCGGGAAGCTCCAATGATGCGATTGCTACGCCTGTTGACCATTGTAGCAATACTTGAAGTTGTGGGATAGTGTTTCCCACATACGGCGCCAAACTGTTGCGGGCTAGAATATACGCGGCGGTAGAATTTACAAACTCTACCGCCGCGTATATTCTACCACGCAACAGTTATATTCCATGTAATTTTTATTAGTCAATGTTCATGTTGATTAATTTTACTAATAGATATATAGTTTTATAAAATATTAGAAAATGGTTACAATTTAATTTACTGTCATTTATAATGTGAAAGGAAATCATATATGATTAATCTATATTAGTTTATCACGTGTAATTCATGTCGGCAATGAATTAACACATAATATTTTTATATAATATTAAAGATTAATAAAAATATACTCATAAATATTTATAAGGGACAAATATTCCAATAGATATTAGTAATTATTTTGCCTTTTAAATGCAAATAAGTAAATTTGAATGTACATAAATAATTAATCTATCAAAGGAATGTATATATTTTTACTAATAAAAGCTATTTACTAACTTTAATGTATAACATAACTCACTTATTAAACTTTTAAAGAAGAATTTGGAATTGAAAAGTAATTTGAAATAATTAAGATTTATTTTAATTACTTTGGAATGACTTTATTAATCTTTGATCTTCATTTATGTAGCTAAGTATTGTGTGAGATTGATGTTATCATCTTTTTGTTATATATAAAGGTATCAAATTAGAAAAAATGAGATCATTTTAGTACTAAAAAGTGGACATAGGTTTCGTTTGGGATGGCTTTTTAACCGCTTCTTAAAGCAGCTTTTTAGTAAAAAAATTTAGTACTAAAAAGTTATTTTAAGAAGTAGTAAGAAAGGTGTCCCAAACAAAACCATAATCAGTTAAATAGAGAAAGATTTTTTATGTAACAAAGGTTCAAAAGAAAACATTTATTACTTTGTAAAAAAAAAAGTATAGATGTAATTTACCTACAAACAATTTAAGAATTTTAATAAATTTATGTCAATTGAATAATATCATTTTCTCTTTCTTATGTGACTGCGTGTATGATTAAAAAAGATTTAAAAAAAAAGGATAAAATTGCTAAGATCAATAATCAGTTCAAATTCTCACATGCAATAATTTTTGGTAAAAAATCCATTCTAAAATGTTGCAAGTTGAAATGGCTATATCACTCATATAATTAGGGTAATCATCATAGGGATCCTTAAGATTTAGGATTTGCTTTAAGATATGTCCACAATTTAAAAAGCTTAGCATTTAGGCTTCATTTGGGATGGCTTTCTTACTGTTTTTTAAAGCAACTTTCTAGTTCAAAAATTAAAAATTTTGAAATAGAAAGCTGCTTTAAAAAAGCAGTAAGAAAGCTGTCTCAAATGAAGCCTTAGTCATGATTCATATATCTCTCTGTTTAAACAGAGTCATCGATTGATCATAAAAATACACGAATACTCCTCTGTTTCCCATATCTTCTTCTTTTGCAAAAAAAAAATTATCCTCCCCCAACGTGCTCATAATGTCAGATATCTCCAACAATTTCCGATGATTTCTCCTGCTTCAACGATTACATATATACTCATGTTACTTCAAAATTGGATGTTATTATTAGGAGGAGGATCTCTTATTCCTCCTCAACCTCTCTTTTTTTTTAATATGATGAAGTTAGTAGCTTGATCTCATTGAAAAATGACCTAATTTTAAGAATCATAGAAGATCTCTTGATTTTTTATCTCTTTTCTTGTTCCTCTTCTTCTCCTACAATTGTGTGAGTGGCTTGAACTCATTAATTTCTACCAACAACTTCTTTTAATGAATTATATAAAAATGAACGCTAAAAGCCTAGAAAGAAGGAATTAATAGTCAGTGCATCCTCAATTGAATACTGTTTATTGACTATTTAATATGGATCCAATAATATGATTCTTTTCAAAGAGGTTGTTCTTGCTATTCCTCTATGTTGGTAAGGCACAGTTATTATTCACGTGACATTGAGAAATCATCACATCTATGACTCTAACCGGTATTAATATTTTAATTATTAGCTAGAGATGATCAGTATTTGGACAGCTCAATCCTCATTTTTTTTATTTTATATTTTGGCATAAAACAAAATGTATTTAATATTTTAAAAATATATTTTTGTTTATTGTATACGATGGTGACCGACGGCTAGGGGTGTCAATAAAAGATCTGACCCCTATCTGAACTGAAAAATCTTGATTTGGTTGACATGTTAAATAAGCGGATTGGGTTTAGATCGTGTATTTCGAGCCGTTTATTAAATGGGTTGGGTTTGGTTGAACCACCAACCTGATTTTGACCAATTCAATATTTTTTTTTTCTTAATTTTTTTATTTATTGATATAATCTTGTCATTTTTGATAAATTAATCTAAAATTTATGATTAATAAGATAATAAAAATATGTTTTAAATTAAAAAGGTTTAGCATGTTAGATTCGGGTTGCTAGTTGGTTGAGTTCAAGCACAATTTATTGAAATGTTTATTAAACAGTTTATGTTTGGGATGATCATCAAATTCGGGTCAAGTTAATTTCGGATCAGATCGGAACCTAACTTGTTGACCTATTTTGACACCCCTAATAACAGCATGGTTAGCAGGGTAAGGAAGGATGATGACGGCCGAGTGTGGTGGCATCGACCGCGACAATGATGATGACAACTAATGATGATAACTTTCTTTAAAATACTTAAAACACCAGCCACATGGCGTTCCTCAAGAGTAATAGGAAGTATAATTTGCAAAAGCAAACCCTAAAGTGATTTGGATAAGACTAACGACTATGATGTTGATGATGATAACGAAGATTAATACAAATAAAACAAAACATAAATGTATCCATCGTTGGGTATCGTATGTACTATATATATTTGTTTTAAATACGGTACATATATACTTAAATAATATTCAACGGTAATGAGGGGGCTGCCTCCGACAGCTCAAATATTTATCTTAAATAATATTTTTAGTTATATAACCTATTGAAGATATCCAGAAGGATATACAATTTTATTTAAATATTCTTTTGATAATCATTACATATATTGGGACCATACGAACATTATTTGGATCATATATATCTTTATTTATATCTTTATATAAATATTATATATATATATATATATATATATATATATATATATATATATATATGATTCGTCATCAAAAACATTATTTGGATCGCGCACGAATCTCGAAGCAAAATCAAGTTGGAAGTTGGAAGCTTCCGAAATTAAAATTGGGACCATACGAACTCCGATTTCAGAAAACTTATAGTCGAACTGAACGTATCAGAAATACAAATCCAACGACACCAAAAATTGATTCAATCCGAGCCCAATTGGGTCCAAATCAAGGGTCCAAAGCGATGTTGGAGGGTTCGAACAACAATTTGGATTGCCAAACGGTTTTCAAATATGTGCTTATAGTCGAATTGAGCAGGCCGACGAGACAAATCCAACGAGCCCTAGATCACCAAATTCCGACATCACTAAGGCATCCAAATGTCCATCAAACGGTCCTTGATTAAGAGATTCAATATCTGCCGTCCATCCAACCACTCCCCATCTCTTACAAATTTACGGGTCATGCCACTCCAAAAATCTATAAATAGACCCCTCCTTTCTCTTAAAAGAGGTTCTTCCAAGCAAGAAGAGAAGAATAGAAGAGAATGAAGAGAAAGAAGAAGCTCCTCCTCGACCATCGCCTGAGCTCTGCCTGACCACCACTTGAGGCCCTCACCTCCGTCGAACCACCGCCTGATGTCGTTGTTCTGCCGAACCACCACCTAAGGCCCTGAGCTCCATCAGACCACCACTTGAGGTTGTGAGCTTCGCCGGACCACCACTTGAGGCCCTCTCTTCCGCCGGACCACCGCCTGACGTCGTTACTACTCCGCCGAACCACCACATGAGGCCCTGAGCTCCACCGAGCCACCACTTGAGGCCTTGGGTTCTACCGGACCACCACCTGAGGCCCAGACTTCACCTAGACCACCACATGATGTCGGGACTTCTACCGGACCACCACCTGAGGCCCAGACTACCGCAAGACCACCACTTGAGGCCCGAACTTCTGCCGAAAACCACCACATAAGGCCCGAACTTCTACCGGACCACCACCTGAGGCCTGAACTTCCGTCGGACCACCAACCAAGGCCAAGACTTCCGTCGGATCACCACCTGAGGCCAGGACTTCCTTCAAACCACCACCTAAGGCCCGTAACATCCGTCGGACTACCACCTGAGGCTCAGACTTCTCCCATACCACCATGTGACGCCCGGACTTCTGCCAGACCACCACCTGAGGCTCGAATTTCTGCCTTACCACCACCTGAGATCCAGACTTCCGCCGGACCACCAACAGAGGCCCGGACATTCGCCGGACCACCACCTGAGGCCCGAACTTCCGCCTAACCACCACTTGAGGCCTGGACTTCTACCGGATCACCACCTGAGGCCAGGACTTCTGTCGGACCACCACCACCTGAGGCCTGGACTTCCGTAGAACCTCCACCTGAGGCCCGGACATCCGTCGGACCACCACCTGAGACCCGGACTTCTACAGACCACCACCGGACCCGGACTTCTAGCCACCGGACACCTGACTTCTATCTGGCCACCACCTGAGCCGGACTTCCGTCGGACCACTACCTAAGCCCGGACTTCCGCCGAACCCCCACATGAGGTTCGACTTCTGTTAGACCACCACCGGGTATGAACTTCTGTCGGGCCACCACCTGATTCCTAGAGTTCTACCAGAGTACTGCTGCCTATTATAATGGTCTTTCTATCCCCGATCTCTGATCAACTATGGTCTTTTTGACCCCTGTCTCTTGCTGACTATAGTCCTTCCGATCTCCGTCGCCTACTACTCTCTCTCAGGCCTACATCGCCAGACAACATCTTTCTGACCTAGGTCTCCTGTATACTCTGGTCCTTCCGACCTACATCGCCAGACAATGATTTTTCTGACCCCGGTCTCCTGCCTACTACGGTCTTTCCGACCTCTATCCTAAAAACTATGGTCCTGCTAACCAAACAAACATGTTTATGTTGATTATTGTAACTCCCACCATGTAAGGCGCTCTATATGATGTGCATTTGTGACATCAAGCCAATGCCTTCTCCCAAGGAAGAGCCTCATTTGTAATCAACTACAATACTAGTGGATTCATTCAAACTAGGCCAGGCCCCGTGGTTTTCCCTCCTTTTTTGGGGTTTTCATGTAAAAACTCTTGTGTCTCTTATAAACGAACAATTATTACATCCTCCGACCGAATGTAGAGGAGCGTTCGGTTTTAGGCAAAAACGCGCCTATATCGAGGTGTATCGAGTTTTTTGAAAAACTCGGTACACCTCGATATAGGCGCGTTTTTTGCCTAAAACCGAACGCTCCTCTACATCCTTACACCGAAGGAAATAAAGTTCCTTATAAACACTACACCCTCTATCTAATCTGCTTGTGTGCTGGATCTTCATACAATGCTAAGACGTTAAACTATAAATTTTTCTACCGCCGTGAATACTCCAGGACGCAATATATATATATATATATATAATATATATATATATATTGTTGCGTCCTGGAATATTCGCGGCGGTAGAGAAATATAGTTTAACGTCTTAGCGTTGTACGAAGATCCAGCACACAATCAGATAAGTGAGAGGATGTAGCATTCATAAGTGACACCAGAGTTTTTACGTGGAAAACCCCTGAAAAAGGGGGAAAAACCACGGGGCCTGGCCCAGTTTGAATGAATCCACTAGTATTTGTAGTCGATTACAAATGAGGCCCTTCCTTAGGAGAAGCCTTGGATTGATGTAGCAAATGTACATCATATAGATTGCATTACATGGTAAGAGTTACATATACAGGTTTGTTTGGCCTGAAGGACCGTAGTCGGCAGGAGACCGTAGTCGGCAGGAGATCTTAGTCGGCCGAGACCGTAGTCGGTAGGAGACTGAGGTCTGAAAGACCGTAGTCGGCAGGAGACCTTAGTCGGCCGGAGACCGTATTCGGCCGGAGACCGTAGTCGGCCGGAGTCCGTAGTCGGCCGGAGTCCGTAGTCGGCCGGAGACCGTAGTCGGCAGGAGACCGTAGTCGGCAGGAGATCTTAGTCGGCCGGAGACCGTAGTCGGCCGGAGTCCGTAGTCGGCAGGAGACCGTAGTCGGCAGGAGACCTTAGTCGGCCGGAGACCGTATTCGGCCGGAGACCGTAGTCGGCCGGAGTCCGTAGTCGGCCGGAAACCGTAGTCGGCAGGAGACCGTAGTTGGGCAGGAGACCGTAGTCGGCCGGAGACCGTTGTCTGGTGATGGAGGTCGGACGGACCGTATTAGGCGACAGTGGTCAGAAGGACCGTAGGCGGTAGGAGATAAGGAGTCAGGTGTTAGTCCAGTGTCACTTGGAAGATCAGATGTTGATGGTCTGGCCTTGAGTAGGACGTCGGGTCTTAAGCAGGACGTCAGGTCTTTAGCAGGACGTCGGGTTTCAGTAGGACGTCGGGACTTAACGTCGGGCCTTGAACAAGACGTCGAATCTTTGGCAGGACGTAAGGATTGAGTGTTGGGCTTGAATGAGACGTCGGGTCTTTGGCAGGACGTCGGGTCTTCAGTACGACGTAGGGGCTGAACGTCAGGCCTTAAGGTGGTGGTCCGGCGAGGTTCTGCGGTGGTCCGGCGAGGTTCCTGCGGTGGTCCGGCGGTGGTCCGACGAGGTTCCTGCGGTGGTCCGGCGAGGTCCTGCGGTGGTCCGGCGGTGGTCCGGCGGCTGCTGAGGAGGAGCTCCTTCCTTCTCCTCTTCCTTCTCTTGCTTGAGTCCTCTCTTATGAGAAATGAAGGCTCTATTTATAGATTTTCTGGAGTGGCATGATCCGTAAATAGGCGTGAGATCAGGGGCGAATAGGGAGTGGTCCAATGGACGGCCGATATTGAATCCTATGATCATGCACCGTTCATTAGACATTTGAAGGCCTTAGTGATGTCAGAATTTTGTGATCTTGGGCTCGTTGGATTTGTCTCGTCGAGCCCTTCGATTCGAGTATAAGCTCGTCAAAATCGGAGTCTGTTTGGTAACTCAAATTGCGGTTTGAACCTTCCAACAGCACTTTGGATCCATGATTTGGACCCATTTGGGCTCGGATTGGGTTGATCTTGGTGTCGTTGAGTTCGTATTTCCGAGACGCTCAGTTCGACTATAAGCTTGCTGAAATCGGAGTTGGGTGCTCTCGGAATTAATTTTTGAAGTTTCCAACTAGCTTTCGCCTCGAGATTCGTGCCCGATCAAGCTAATTTTGTGATGCCGTATCAGTTCCCCCCTATTTTCGGACGTCGAAGCTCCATGAGTCCGAAAATACTTGTTCCGAAATTTTATACTGACCGAATCGCAAAAAATTGCGTTCCAAAAATTAATGGCTTGCTCGAACTTGATCCTAGAGGCCCCGTTGAGCTTCAAAAGTGTCGAAATCGAGTCCGAACGTCGAAAACGTATCCGGGGACCCCAAAAACGTCCGAATCGGACTGTCCGGCCGAAAATCGGGCCCGGACACGCGTAGGGCCGAACCGGCCGGCCGGCCAGCCGGCCGCTGCCCGCCGCCGCCGGCGCCGGCAAGCTGCCGCGCGAACAGGCGCGCCCCTCCTGGGCGCGCGGTTTGGCTGAGGCGGTTCCTTATTTTTGAATTTTTTTTTTTTTTTTTTGTGACCCACATGGGATTAAAAAATCGGAAAAAATCCAAAAAAATCCAAAAAATTCCGAAAAAATTCTAAAAAATTCAGAAAAATTCGAATTTTTTAAGAATTCTAGAAAACTCTAGAAACTTCCCCCCTTCACTCACAAAACTATAAATAGACCCCTTAGGCCTTTAGAAAAATTGTTCTTCTCCTCTTCTCTTTCTTTTCTTCTCTTCTCTTTTCTTCTCTTCTTCTTTCTCCTTTCTTCTTTCTTCTTTTCTTTTTCTTCTTCTCTTCTTCTTCTCTTCTCCCTCTGTCCTTTCTATTGAGGCATTCCCTCGATTTTTCGAGGCCCCTCTCTTGGCAAGGAAGTCCGGAGATTTCCCCTCATTCTCTTCTCCCTCTGTCCTTTCTATTGAGGTCTTCCTCGATTTTTCGAGGCCCCTCTCTTGGCAAGGAAGTCCGGAGATTTCCCTCCTTCTCTGCTCCCTCTGTCCTTTCCCATTGAGGCCTTCCCTCGATTTTTCGAGGCCCCTCTCTTGGCAAGGAAGTCCGGAGATTTCCCCTTCTTTTCTTCTCCCTCTGTCCTTTCTATTGAGGCCTTCCCTCGATTTTTCGAGGCCCTCTCTTGGCAAGAAGTCCGGAGATTTCCCCTCCTTCTCTTCTCCCTCTGTCCTTACCATTGAGGCATTCCCTCGATTTTTCGAGGCCCCTCTCTTGGCAAGGAAGTCCGGAGATTTTCCCTTATCCCTCTTTTCTTCGAGAGATCTTGTGGAGTTCCGATGTTTGGTGGTTGGCAATGGAGGTCGGATAGACCGTTGTAAAGAGAGAGGTTGGAATGACGGACAAACTTCCAACATCGGGGAGAAGTATGATGACAGGCATGAATTCAACATCGGGTAGTCATACAGCGTCGGGTAGAAGACTGACAAAGATTCGTCGACGGGCAGAAGTCTGATGACGAGTAGAAGTTCGCTGACGAGTAGAAGTCCGACGACAGGGAGAAGTCCGACGTATGTAGAAGTTCGGCCTCGGCAGAAGACCGATGAAAGTTTGTCGACGGGCAGAAGTCCGATGATGAGTAAAGTCCGCTGACGAGCAGAAGTTCGACAACAAGGAGAAGTCCGACGTCGTGTAGAAGTACGACCTCGGGCAGAAGTCCGATGAAAGTTCATCGACGGCAGAAGTCCGACGACGAGTAGAAGTCTGCTGACGAGTTGAAGTTCGACGACAAGGTGAAGTCCGACGTCGTGTAGAAGTACGGTCTCGGGCAGAAGTCCGATGAAAGTTTGTCGACGGGCAGACGTCCGACGACGGTAGAAGTCCGCTAAAAAGCAGAAGTCTGAGGTCGAGTAGAAGTCCGTAGTCGGTAGAGGTGCAGCGTCAAGTAGAAGACCGACGAAGGTCCGTTGACGAGCAGAAGTCCGACGACGGGTATTAGTCCGATGAAGGAAGAATTTCGGGTCGTGTAATAGTCCGTCGAAAGTCCTGCAAGGCAAAAGTTTAGCGCAGGAGGAAATTCAAAATCAGGAAGATTTTAACATATGGAGAAGTCAGATAGAAGTCTATTGACGACATTCTAGCGACGTTAACCAATGACGTGAGACTTTCCGATGTTATAAGTCGGAGCCCTGCTCGACGACGTTAACCTGTGTGGAAGAGGTCGGAGAATCCACTAAGGATGTGAGACCTTTCCGAGGTTGTATGCCGGAGCCCTGCTCGACACGTTAACCTGTGTGGAAAAGGCCGGGAGAATCCACTAAGGATGTGAGACCTTTCCGAGGTTGTATGCCGGAGCCCTGCTCGATGACGTTAACCTGTGTGGAAGAGGTCGGGAGAATCCACTAAGGATGTGAGACCTTTCCGAGGTTGTATGCCGGAGCCCTACTCGACGACGTTAACTTGTGGAAGAGGCCGGGAGAATCCACTAAGGATGTGAGACCTTTCCGAGGTTGTATGCCGGAGCCCTGCTCGACGACGTTAAACCTGTGTGGAAGAGGCCGGGAGAATCCACTAAGGATGTGAGACCTTTCCGAGGTTGTATGTCAGAGCCTTTGCTCGACGATGTTAACCTGTGTGGAAGAGGTCGAGAGAATCCACCAAGGTGTAAGACCTATCCGAGGTTGTATGCCGGAGCCCTGCTCGACGACATTAACCTGTGTGGAAGAGGTCGGGAGAATCCACCAAGGATGTAGGACCTTTCCGAGGTTGTATGTCGGAGCCTTTGCTCGACGACGTTAACCTGTGTGGAAGAGGCTGGAAGAATCCACTAAGGATGTGAGACCTTTCCAAGGTTGTATGTCAGAGCCTTTGCTCGACGATGTTAACCTGTGTGGAAGAGGTCGAGAGAACCACCAAGGATTTAAGACCTATCCGAGGTTGTATGCCGGAGCCCTGCTCGACGACGTTAACCTGTGTGGAAGAGGTCGGGAGAATCACCAAGGATGTAGGACCTTTCCGAGGTTGTATGTCGGAGCCTTTGCTCGACGACGTTAACCTGTATGGAAGAGGTCGAGAGAATCCACCAAGGATGTGAGACCTTTCCGAGGTTGTATGTCGGAGCCTTGCTCGACGACGTTAACCTGTGTGGAAGAGGTCGAATCGATCCCCTAGGGATGATTTTGCTTTGATTGGGAGGGGGCAAACGCCGCGTATATCCCGAATCAAAAGTGAAAAAGGTCTATCTTTAGACCGTTACTGTCTTTTGAGGTTGAGATCAAGACCTTGCCCAAGGAGTAGAAGTCCAGTAAGGGACTGTACATGGTTTGAATTTTATCGGAAGCTTCCATGTATTTGCCGAGAGTTTCCTTAAATATTGTATTTGCTTTAGAAGTCTTGGAGGATCTTCTTGACTAAAATTGAAGTTAAGGTTGCCCCCCAGTCTGGATCTGATTCCATGAATTAACGCATCATAGCAGTCGAATAACCTTTTGAGGTTGGAGCCAAATTGCCCCCCCATTGGGAACCAGGTTCCCACAGACGGCGCCAAACTGTTGCGTCCTGGAATTCGCGGCGGAGAGAAATATAGTTTAACGTCTTAGCGTTGTACGAAGATCCAGCACACAATCAGATAAGTGAGAGGATGTAGCATTCATAATGACACCAGAGTTTTTACGTGGAAAACCCCTGAAAAAGGGGGAAAAACCCGGGGCGGGCCTGGCCCAGTTTGAATGAATCCACTAGTATTTGTAGTCGATACAAATGAGGCCCTTCCTTAGGAGAAGGCTTGGATGATGTAGCAAATGTACATCATATAGATTGCATTACATGGTAAAGTTACATATACAGGTTTGTTTGGCCTGAAGGACCGTAGTCGGCAGGAGACCGTAGTCGGCAGAGATCTTAGTCGCCGGAGACCGTAGTCGTAGGAGACTGAGGTCTGAAAGACCGTAGTCGGCAGGAGACCCTAAGTCGGCGGAGACCGTAGTCGGCCGGAGTCCGTAGTCGGCCGGAGACCGTAGTCGGCAGGAGACCGTAGTCGGCAGGAGATCTTAGTCGGCCGGAGACCGTAGTCGGCCGGAGTCCGTAGTCGCAGGAGACCGTAGTCGGCAGGAGACCTTAGTCGGCCGGAAGACCGTATTCGGCCGGAGACCGTAGTCGGCCGGAGTCCGTAGTCGGCCGGAAACGTAGTCGGCAGAGACCGTAGTTGGCAGGAAACCGTAGTCGGCGGAGACCGTTGGCTGGTGATGGAGGTCGGACGGACCGTATTAGGCGACAGTGGTCAGAAGGACCGTAGGCGGTAGGAGATAAGGAGTCAGGTGTTAGTCCCAGTGTCACTGGAAGATCAGATGTGATGGTCTGGCCTTGAGTAGGACGTCGGGTCTTAGCAGCAGACAGGGGTCTTTAGCAGGACGTCGGGTCTTCAGTAGGACGTCGGACTTAACGTCGGGCCTTGAACAAGACGTCGAATCTTTGGCAGGACGTAAGGATGAGTGTTGGCCTTGAATGAGACGTCGGGTCTTTGGCAGGACGTCGGGTCTTCAGTACGACGTAGGGCTGAACGTCAGGCATTAAGGTGGTGGTCCGGCGAGGTTCTGCGGTGGTCCGGCGAGGTTCCTGCGGTGGTCCAGCGGTGGTCCGACGAGGTTTCCTGCGGTGGTCCGGCGAGGTCTGCGGTGGTCGGCGGTGGTCCGGCGGCTGCTGAGGAGGAGCTCCTTCCTTCTCCTCTTCCTTCTCTTCTTGCTTGAGTCCTCTCTTATGAGAAATGAAGGCTCTATTTATAGATTTTTCTGGAGTGGCATGACCCGTAAATAGGCGTGAGATCAGGGGCGAATAGGAGTGGGTCCAATGGACGGCCGATATTGAATCCTATGATCATGCACCGTTCATTAGACATTTGAAGGCCTTAGTGATGTCAGAATTTTGTGATCTTGGGCTCGTTGGATTTGTCTCGTCGAGCCCTTCGATTCGAGT